>JARJDX010073512.1:0-48957 GCA_030264735.1 Gymnusa sp. GC000175 | reverse complement strand
AAGTAAACCAATGTAATCCAAATGACAAATAAATGTAAACAAACAATCTACACCCCAATTGTAGCCATTTTGCTAAAATTCGAGGCGCCATCTAGCGAGCTCGCAGGCGGCGAATATTATTATGTACTCTTAGGACGTTGCAATCGCCAATAGAAACTAAACTTTAAATGAGCGCAAACTATCGTATCGTGTTTGGACAAAGTAAAATGCACCACACAGTATTTATTGTACGTTTGACCCATTGAACGTGTATGGGTGTAAACTTTCTAGAAATCCATTAACAGTAGGGTTTTACTACAACAGAGGTCTGTTCCTAGCCGATAAAATGCTAGTTTTGCTAAGTTTTAGTTGAAAATTAAGATATTTTAGTAACGTGGCGCTAGTTTTCTTAAGTTGGCAATCTTCGAAATATAAAAATTTCGTTACATAATGAATGAGATATTTGTTGTTGCAGGTGCAATATAAACATATTTTTTTTTCATTCATATGTAAATAATGTTTTGTGGCGCACGCTTTTTTTAATAAAAAATATATTTTTGTTTACTTCTTTTTACAAATGACTTATTTTTAGAGGTAACAACCATTTTATTTTCTTCTATAATATAATTAAGAACATAAAAAGTTCAATTCAAAGTTTTTTCATATTTAAATGCCACTCCCATTCTTATGATTACTAATGCTCACAATTAGTCATTCATAAAATTATTATTTTTTATTAAACCAAGGTGTAACGATGAGATTTTATCAATAAAAATTTATTGCAGGGTAGGAATTATGTGGTTATATCTATTTGTGGGATGCTATGCATTCCAAATATTACAGGCACAGCACATTTACAATCAAAATTTTAATCAGAACAATTTAAATAATCCAAATGGAATATACAACAATCCAGCCAGCAGCTTTAATGATTACAATTATAATAATGACGTTATTTATGAACAAATGCGTTGCCCACAGTATTGGGTTCAATTTCAACAATCGTGTTACCGTTTTATTAAATCTCCGTTAAGGCCTTATAATGAAGCAAGAAGAATTTGCATGGTATGTATCCCTATCACTAACATACTCAAAGTGTACCTAATTTTCTTTACTTTAAGCAAAATCATTCTATTTGTTTTCATATCTTTCTATCCCACTTTTGTTCATACAATTAACTTAACTTATAACTCAGTTAATGCTTTGTAGACATATAGTCCTGAACAGGGGGCTTCTGATTTATTATCTGTAAATAGCCCTGAAGAGCACGGTTTTATTATCAACCAATTAAATTGGCAAGATCCACAACACCGTAAGTGGTATATTGGTGGGCATCAGCAAACGCCCAATTTTTGGACCAATTTAGATGGGAGCCAGTTAATCAATATGGAAAATGCGTTTCTGCCAGATTTAGATCGATACGGAAAAGATTATTTAGCTTATAATTTTTCTAAGGAAATTATGCATTGGGGCTTCCAGGCTGTGCGAGGAGATGAGCCTTTGTTGTTCATTTGTGAGGCTAATATATTTAGTTTACAAAGACTTTTAAGTGATGATAGGACTTATACGTATGGTATTGATATACAAGATCCTGAACGGATACCACGGGGGCCTTATTTTATTAAAGAACCTGAAGATGCCACATTCGATTTATCCAGAAGAAAGATTTATAATGATGTTACACTAAGGTAAGAAATTGATTAATTTTATTCACCTTGGTATGAAATGAACTATACTCCCTGATTCATTCATTAGATTAAATAAAAATTTGTTTTTAGTTGTTTAGCAGGTGGATATCCAACTCCTACATATGAATGGTTCAAAGAAGATTATGAAAATGATAGATTAGTAGCACGTAAAATAGATCCCCTTGATGATCCTAGATTTACGATTAGTGGAGGAATGTTAATTATAAATAATCCAGAACAAAAAAAAGACAGAGCAACATATCATTGCAAAGCAAACAATAAATTTGGCACAATAATTTCAGAAAGTGTTCAATTAAATTTTGGTTTTATTTTGGAATTTGTTTTAAAAAGATCACCAGAACAAGGAGACCAAAATTGGGGGAAAGTAGTATATTGTGATCCACCAACACATTTCCCCAGTGTTAAATACTATTGGTCTAGGGAATATTTTCCAAATTTTGTTGAAGAAGATAAAAGAGTCTTTGTGTCACATGATGGGGCTCTTTATTTCTCTGCACTGGAAACTATTGACCGAGGAAATTATAGTTGCAGTGTGGAAGCCGAATTTTCTGATACAGGACGTAATGGTCCATTCTTTCCGTTACGTGTTAATCCACATTGTATGCATAAAAAAATTGGAGTTAAATTTTTGTACTAATTTTTATTTTTTAGCTAATTATCAGCAATTAAAATTCCCAAATAATTTCCCAAAAGCATTTCCAGATGCACCTATTGCTGGAAAAGAAGTAAGGCTCGAATGCATGGTATTTGGATAGTAAGTATTTACTGACAAAGTTAGCTCATCAAAGCACAATATTTTTGTCTGTTTAAATATTTTGTTAATAATTGTAAATTATTTTAGTCCAATTCCAAGTTATAATTGGACTAGAAAAGGTGGAAATCTCCCAAGAAATTCTTACTTAAAGAGTTTCAACAGAGTCTTAATAATACCTAAAGTACAAGTAGAAGATCAAGGGGAATATGTTTGTAGGGTCTATAATGATCGATCATCTTTAGAGAATAGTGTGATATTAAATATTCAAGCCGAACCAAATTTTACAATACCATTAACAGATAAACATATTGATAGTAAAGGAGAGCTAGTATGGACTTGTGAAGCATTTGGAATCCCTGATGTTAATTACACTTGGTGGAAAAATGGACGACAGTTAGTAATGGGATATTTGGATAACGAGGATAGAGGAAGAATTAAAATCCAAGACAATGTACTAACAATTTCTTATTTGGATGATGAAAGAGATCCTGGAATGTATCAATGTAGAGCATCTAACACGTTAAAAACAACATATTCCTCAGCACAATTAAGAGTATTGGCTTTTAAGCCATCTTTTAAAAAGCATCCATTGGAATCGGAAACTTATGCAGCGGAACAAGGAAATGCAACAATCGTGTGTAAACCGGAGGCAGCACCTAAGCCGCGTTTTGTTTGGAAGAAAGATGGAATGGTCATTGGATCAGGCGGTCATAGAAAGATTTTAGAAAATGGAAATTTGGTGATTAGTCCAGTTTCTAGGGACGATGAAGGCGTTTACACTTGTTCAGCTAGTAATGAATTGGGAATGGATGAATCAAGAGGCAGATTAATAGTTTTACGTTAGTTATTTAGTTTGCTAGTTTTATATCCCAAATAATTTACCTTAATATTTAGGTGGACCAAGAATCGTTGAGGCATTACGTCCACGAATCGTAACATCAATCCAACGAAGTTTTTCATTGTATTGTCAAGCCGAAACAGAAGAAATGTTAGATATTGCCTACATTTGGACCCATAATGGAATACGAATTAGAGATTTAGATATTAAAAACTCTTATCATAGAATTGTAAAGGATTTATTTTTATTTTTAATTTAGGAACGTAATATTTTATTAAATTTCAGAGAATGGATGGAGGTTATTTGGGAATATCAAACGCTACATTTTCAGATGCAGGTGATTATGAATGTATAGTAAAATCAGCTGTTGGAAAAATTGGTTCCCGATCGTCGGTGATAATTGAAGGACCTCCGGGTCCTCCAGGTGGTTTACAAGTAATTGCAATTCAAAAAACGTCCGCAATATTGCAATGGACTGATGGGGCAACACACGGGCGCCCCATTCTTAGTTACACAGTGAGTGGACGCACCAATTGGAATGATACTTGGGTTAATATCACCCATGGATTGTACGCGCGTGAAATTGATAGATACACAAGCCGCAAAGAAGCTATGATAGAAAATGTGTTAATACCTTCTGCAACATACGAATTCCGAGTTGCTGCTTGGAATGAGTTAGGAATGGGAATTGCATCCGCATCAAGTCCACGTCATTCGACTCCACCAGATCATCCCTACATTTATCCAAACAATATTGGTGGTGGAGGTGGAAAAATTGGGGATTTAACAATTACTTGGACACCATTACGTAGAGAAGAACAAAATGCGCCTGGAATTCATTACAAAATCTTTTGGAAAAGAAAGGGTTATGACACAGAATTTCAAAGTATGCTTTTAAAAGAATATGGAAATACAGGAATGGCTGTCGTACATTTAACTTCATTAGATTATTATTATACCGAATACGTAGTAAAAGTTCAGGCTTGGAATGAAGAAGGTCATGGGCCTGTAAGTAAGGAGGAAGTCATTTATTCCGCGGAAGATATGCCACAAGTTGCACCTCAATTAACTCTTGCTCATTCATATAACTCGACAGCACTTAACGTTAGTTGGAATGCTATTGGACAAACGCGTGAAAAAGTGCGCGGAAAGTTAATTGGACATAGGGTAAAACAAAAGGCTAAGTTGTATAACTTTATAATTTTTTGTTTTTAAAGATTAAATATTGGAGAAAAGATAATAGGGAAGAAGATAGCGTTTATTTCCTGTCAAGAACAACCAGACCTTGGGCTCTTATTGTGGGTTTAATTCCGGATACCTATTATTTTGTTAAAGTAATGGCTTATAATGCAGCTGGAGAAGGACCGGAAAGTGAACGATACTTAGGTACTATATTGCTAGTAAATTAATATTTAAATTACATGCATTTATTTGTAGAACGAACCTACAGGAAAGCTCCTCAAAAACCACCATCATCAGTTCATGTTTATGGTGTTAATCCTTCTACGGTTCGCGTAGTCTGGCGTTATGTTCAACCATCACCTGAAGAAGAACCATTACAGGGTTATAAGGTAAAATACATTTTTAATTTAAACCCTTGAAATTTAAGATATTTAAGTCGTGGAATCTCAAATATTATTATTACACATCACAAATATTTTTAGATACGTATATGGGAAATTGATCAAGATATGAGTACAGCCAATGATACTTTGGTGTCAGTTGGTGTAAAATTGGAAGCTTATATCAATAACTTGTCTCCTGGAAAAACATACAGAATGAGAGTTTTGGCATATTCCAATGGTGGAGATGGACGAATGAGCTCTCCTGCTCTTACATTCCAAATGGGTGCGTTAGGATGATTTTTTTTGTGTATGGGGGTTTTATATTATAAGCATGTATTGTACAAAGTTTCCCAAACAGTTTAGTTCTAGTATTGGTTTAAAATCCCAAATATTTTAAATAGGGTCCACCCACTTTACAGTAATATATGCGAACAGACTGATTAAAAAATAAAGCTATTTGTTTGGGAAATACCATGCTATAAATGCTTTAATTCAATGGATATTAATTACTAATATATTAAGATAAATTTACCTAAATAACTATTACGCCCTGCTTTGTACATTATAATTTATTTTTAAACCTCTTGGCTTATAATTTCTAATGCTAGCCCTGTCCAGTCTTTAAAATCCAAAAATAAATATTTAATAACTTATTTTTGTTTATAGGTGCTCCAGCTTCTTATAGAAGTAATTCTGGAAATAAAATTTTTATAGGAGCAACATATATACTCACATTTGCCTTAATATTAATTCACAACTATTTGTGATTAATTAAACTTTAGGTACATTATGTGCTATAAATCGCCTTTTGTAAATTCTCATTCATAATATGTTAGTTTTTGTATTAGATTTTTTATAATTGACATTTAAGTACCTGGTTTTTAAGATTTGCAGCACTCATTTAGTTTATATATTGTATTTACATAATTATTTTTATACGAATATTTAAGCATTGCAATATTTAATATTGCAATATTAATCCGTCCATTGCAACATGTTTTATTGTTCAGTATTTTTTAATAAATAATTTTTTTAGTGAGAGAGCATCTGTTTTATTTTTACCTTCAAGCCTCAAATCTCGTTTGTTTTTTAACCGAAATATTTGACCAAACAATTATCTTCATTACTTTTCAAGATATCGCAAAAATAGTGAGGAAATTTCACAAATAGCACCTTTAAATTGTAATTTTGAAAATGGGAAAATTAAAAATATTCTCAAATCAAAAAACGCATTTCATTTTCGTAATTTGTACCTTCTTCTTGAGCGGAAAGCGTTATTTTAAGCGATTTTTAAGTTTCACCATTTTTTACCCCCCAAAATGAACAAAAGTGAAGTTTTTCGTCCAGGCAAAAAACAATTTTAATGCCGCAAAAACAAATTTAAAACTGATTAAAGAATTTTCGAGATAATTTGAAAAAAAAACCTAATTTCCTAAATATTTTGGACAAAAGTTTAAAAAATCAAGTAAAAAATGCCCAAAATTCAGTAAATAACGGGTTTTTTGTAATCAGCGACCCCAAATTAGGATGTAACTGTATTTATAGTAGATTTACAAAACTCATAATTTTTGACCTTTTAAAAAATCAAAATTTAAATTTTCCAAGGATCATATCTCGTTTGTTTTTTAACCAAAACAATTGAACAAAAATTGTGAAAATCGCACGTATAAATTGCAATTTTGAAATTGGAAAAAAAATGTTCTCAAATCCGTAAACGCACTTCGTTTTCGTAATCTGGACCATCATCTTGTGTGGGAAACGTTATTTTAGGCGATTTTTAATGTTCACCCCCCAAAATAAGCAAATGTGAAAGTAAGAAGTTTTTTTTCGGTTTTTCGCCGAATGATGCAAAGTAAAATGCCTTAATTCTCAAACAAATTGACCTCTGAGGAGTTTATTTAGTAGCCAAAGAAATCTATTTTAAGGACACAAATTTAATATTGGTTTAGGAGTTTTCGAGATATTTGGAAAAAATTGTTAATTTATTAAGTAACTTTGACAAAAGTTTGAAATTACCAAAGAAAGATGACCTAAAGGTTTGCAAAAACTGAAGAGAAATCGCACTTTTGAACACCATCTATAAAATATTGCTGAAAATTATAGAAACAAGACTAAGTTCTATGTTAGGGCCCAGGGGCGTAGCTAGAAATTCTATAAGGGGGGGACTTATTCCATTTTCGGAAGAATCTGTTTAAAATATAATGAAACATTTTGACGCAAAATATGTGCGGAGATAGTTATTTTGCGTAATCCAACGCAAATTTGCACCATCACCAGCTCACATAAGGCTTCGCCTTAAAGGACGGGGGGGCTGCAGTCCCCTAGCCCCCCTTTGGCTACGCCCTTGTTAGGGCCTAAACAAGTTGGATTTTGACCACGAAGATCATGTGTCAACATTATACGCATAATACTTAAACAGTCTAGTCGAAACTTGCCCCTTTTCTTTGCGTTCGTAGACTTCTGCCTTTGATGAGGTAAAACTTAACGTAATCTGGCAAATACTTTAAACCAAAGGTGTGCCTTTTAGACTTATACAGACGTTAGGGGAGTTGTATCGTGGCTTGAATTGCAGATTCTTGCACATAAAACGTGTGTGAAGTCCTATGTTAAGGCCTAAACAAGCTGGATTTTCACCACAAAGATCATGTGTTGACCAGGTCAATACTATACGCATAATACTTGTAGAGTCAAGTCGAAACTCGCCCTTTTCCTTTGCGTCGTAGACTTCTGCCTTCGATGAGGTAAAACTTAATGCAATCTGGAAAATATTATAAACCAGAGGTGTTCCTTCTAAGCTTATACAGATGTTAAGGGAGTTGTATCGTGGCGCGAATTCTAAAATCTTGCACATGAACCGTGTGCGAAGGCTTTAAGTTAAAAGCAGAAGTCGTCCTCTCTCTCTCTCCACCCCTGGTAACATTGTTCTAGATCATGTAATGCACAAAACTAATAATAAGGCAAGTATTAGGTGGCAGTTAATGTCAACATTGAAAGATCTTTATTACGTTGACGACCTCTGCATTCTTTCTCACACCAATGGAGACATGCAATCAATACTTGACAATCTTCAATTCAATGCTGATGAGGTTAGGCAAACAATCAACATACAGAAGACACAATTAATGCGATTTAGAAGCTTTTCTTTATAAAATATGTGTAAATGAGCGATTTGAAAATTTTTCGGAATTCGTGATTTGTTTTAGACCAAATATTTGGAAAGTTTTTTTCAAGTATCTTTCAAACGAATAAACCGGTCTTGAATTGCGTTGCATGAGATTGTAGACTTTTATTTTGGCTACAAAATGCAAAATAATTTTTTGAGCTACATTAAGCTCAGAATCGGCTTTCACGCGCAGTTTTAAAATCGCAAATCGTTAGTTTTTATCTTTTTCAAACTGGAGAAGCTTTTCTTTATAAAATATGTGTAAATGAGCGATTTGAAAATTTTTCGAAATTCGTGATTTGTTTTAGACCAAATATGTAAAAAGTTTTTTGCAAGTATCTTTCAAACGAATAACCCGGTCTTGAATTGCGTTGCATGAGATTGTAGACTTTTATTTTGGCTATAAAATGCAAAATAATTTTTTGACCTACATTAAACTCAGAATCGGTTTTCAAGTGCAGTTTTAAAATCGCAAATCATTAGTTCTTGACATTTTCAAACTTTAAAGAAAAACTTCTGAAAAAATATCAGATGTGGTCACCACCTGACTTTAACATATAATGAGTTTTTAAAATGTAAAATTTTGAAAAAACGATTACAACAGAATTTGTTTCAAATTTATTTCTTGACACTTTTGTACTTGTATGTTTTTTCCATAAACTTGATAGTTTTTTAAATATTTGCAAAAAAACGAAAAACCTCACCAATAAACTACCACTTCCGGTTGGTGGGTTTCAGCCAAAAGTAACTGGGCTCTTCTAATTATTGGTAAAAGCTTAAATATGAATTTTTATGGTGACAATTTTAATAGTTTTTGAGAAACCTTGCCCACAAAAACGCGCCACACACACAGACACACATACACACACACACACAACAGACACACACACACACACACACACCACACACACACACACACATCCACAAAGACATTTTTTAATTTTGGTCAATTCTTCTTCAGGGGACCCTAATACTTGCCACTAAATTCTCAACTTTTTTTGACGATTACAATAATTGGATACAATTTGACCAAAGCAGAATATTTATCAAAAATTATTTTCAATATAGCACAAATCAAGGAAGAGTTTTGAGAATCTTTTGCTAGACAGTACTTGCTGGAGGATAATACAATAATCTAGTCAGGGGCAGATTAATAATAAGACAAAGGAGACAAATGTCCAGAGCCCACGTTTTTAGTAATTTCAGGTAATTTTACTCCACAGGGCCCTGATAAAGAAAAATGTCTAGAAGCAGGATGTAGGTTAATGCAGGCCTGATCTAGTCTCAAAATATTATTCGAATATAAACTAACTGAGCAATATCGATTAATCGTAAAACGAAGATTTTGCTACTTTAAGTAACGATTCTTTCATCAATTCCCCATTAATAAATGTTTTTTTTTGTTGCTAAAATATTGAGAAGACTCCTTTGATTATCATAGACAGACAAAAGAATACTTCCGATGACAGTCATCGCCTTGAGAATGCTCCCTGCAATGACAAGGGGAAACGTTGGCAACAACCAATAAAAATACGCGACTTAAACCCGAAAGTAAGAAAATTTACATCGACTCAAGTCGCGAAAGCTTAAATTCTAAATTAAAAAAGCCTTCAAAATATTCGCGTAACATAATCAATTACCAAATGCTTCTGGTCCCAAATTATATTTTTCATGTAAGTAGTGTTCTTCCAATTAGTTATTGTTAGGTAATTAAGTAATCTTATTAAGTTGTATTAATTTGTATGATTCATTTGACATTTTGGCACAGCCAAATTTAATTCCATTTTGGTGAATGCGCCGGGCACATTTTTTTGTAGAACTTTCTCAAATATTATTAAAGCGATCATCGCTAAACTTAGATTTGATCAGGTTTTGGTTAAATATGGTCCTGGGGTATTAAAGGATTACGGTTTGCATTTTCTTAACATTTGTTGAACTGGTATCCTATTTCTCGTTTAAATTACAAAAATAAATTTGTTTTGACATTAAAAACAGTTTTTGAAAAAAAAAAAATATAGAAAAAGACTTCTTAAAAAATTGTTTCAATATGTTCTATAATTAAAAGTAAAAATGTGTTGGACTTTTTTTTGTATTAATAGCAGTATGATGTTCAATTATTGCAATGCTCTTGTAGGGAAAGATTAGCCGGTAATAAGTACCGTTGCCCAGGGGACGCACGAATGCATTTCTGATACATTCTACGTGGAGGCTCTTTCCGTGTCCCCCATTAATTAAAAAAACCTTCAGAAGAAAATGTACTTTAGGGACCCAATAAAAATTTAAAGTCAAATCTGAGCAGTTTGGGGGCTACGTTAAAAAATGTTTAATAAATATAGTTTATTTAAAAGAAGAGTTTAAATATAATAATACAATTTATTGCTTAAAATATGTAATATGCAAATCAGAATTGTTGAATAAATTCAATGAAATAATGTCAGAGACAATATTTTAACATTATTTGGATTTCAAATTTTAGAATTATAAATGCATTAATGATATTTATTATAATGAATATTTATGATTTAGTATGGAAATGTAGAGTTGGGAAAATGTTATAAGATACAGTAAATACAGAATAGTCAATAGTATGTATATATTTTACGTAGGTATTATACATGTATAAAAGAAATTTAAAACGAGCAGTAAGAATATGTGCAGTGTAGTTATTGAAGCTTCCTAAGACGTTACGGATGAATAATCATCAAAGATGTAGGCATCGCATCATATTTAAATTTAGAACATCTTTTTTCATATAAAGAAAAGATATATTTATTGAATAAGCTGCTTTTTGAATCGCTCGATGTAAGTATTGATAACGTAAAAATCAAACAGACTTAGAAATTCTGAACAAGTTTGTTTACTGTGTCGATATCTATGAAAGTCGGTGGTAAACTACTTTTAAAAATGGAAAAAGCAGAATTGCATTAGTATTGACAAAAAAAGTGAATAATGATACGAAAATGATGATGATGATGATGATAATGATAAGACCACGTATGAATTGCTTTTATCAATAATTGTAGCAGGGTGTTAAAGCAATAAAGATTACTTTGTGATTTGTGATTGATGAAAGCAATTTTTGTCTTCGTGACATGAAAATCAAATCAAATGCAATTTGTACATAATTTAAATATTCATAAAAACGCAAGGACTAAATGTTGTCTCTCAGGGTACTGCGGTTACCCTAGTTTCAGCAACATAAAAAATTAGCCGCTGTGCGCGCTGAGTATTCTGGGCTTTCCACGTTCCGTGTATGACGATGAGCATAGTGGATGAAGGAGTCCGCAATCGGGTGCATAGTGATAATTGGGAATGGTGGTAGGATGAAGATGGAATGGGGATTCTGAAGCGCCTGCGTTTCTCTGCAGCCCGGAGCGGCAGCAAGAGCAGGATACCCGGGAGTAAGCGCGCGCATTTGATCCATATTGATCTCGCGCCGTCTCCAGCATCTCATCCTCGTCCTCGAGCATCAGTGAGTCCGTAGAGCAGTGCGCCCAACTATATCACTGGTCATAGGTGAAATGGGCAGTATACTGGTGCGAGTGCGGCCAGCCGTGCTAAGCTAGTAGCAGGTGCAAGTGTCTACCTGCTTTGTGCTCGGTGGGCGTGTGTCCGGCTCAGTGGCATGACGGCCAAGTCTGGGGGACTGTCGTACAAGACATGAGCTGTCCCGGATCGAGCTAGGATGGTTCCGTGCGAGCGAGCGCTGGCGCTTCTGGCCATTGCCTTCCTGCTCATCAGCATGCCCCCAGGTAAATTTTGCCTCATGGTTTTTGCCCCCACATGAAAATCCCGTCTTTAAAAGACCTAAAAAGACCTATATCTCACATCCCTTTAAGACGCAAAGTGTAATTGGGTCGCGACTGCCGTGATTTTAACAACAATTATTATAGTTCGTCGTCAACTCCCTGTTGTGTGACCTAAATGTATACACCAGAGCTTTGGTTGTGCTTGTGGGAAAATTGGGTCAATGTGTTGTTTACATTGAATAACACAGGAGGCACAAAGGGGGCTTATATGGTAGTAGCATAGTCGCATAGTGGAATGATTTATTTGCTTCTAAATCTCTTGAATAAACAACTCACAGTCAAAGTAATTATTGGGACAAGATCCGTTCTGTAAAGGGATAGCTCAATAATCAACAAATCTGAGAGAAACTTTTATTCGTTGTTGGTTGGGGGTCGGGGATTTTGTAATTTCGATGTCCGAAAAGCAACGTATGGTAGCTACAGCCATATTTTCCAATTAGGCCTACTAATCACACACGTCAGTTTTGTCGGCTTGGAGATTGCACAGCTCACAGATAATTATGTGTAATCCCCATGCGCCTGGAAACCATTAATTTTTAATGCAATGGTCCATCACTTATTTAAGTCTTTGCCAATACTTGATCGCCAAGCCAATACCCTTTCATTATTTTAAAGCGAATAAGCTTTTTTACTCTTCTACTATATTAATTATTCATTCATTTTAAAATCACCCTATTTATCTATTACAGTTAAAGAATACACGTGACCATCACTTAAACTGTTTAACATTCAGTTTGTGTGTATTGTGAAACATCGAACGTAACTCAAAAGCTAATTTATTAAAAAGCTGCACGAATTTTATAAATTACTCTTGATGGTTCAGTACTTATCAATCACTCGGACGTGCTGTGCCGTTGGCAGATGAATGATGCGCTAACGTGAGTCGTTCAAATCAGAAACTTTTATAATGATTTTCAGAATTTTGTTTTTATCTTTTTGTTCAATATTCTTATCATAATATTATATTTCCAATAGCTTTCTTTTCTTTCCAAAATCAAAAAATTTCACTTAATTTCCCTTAAAAGCTGAAATTATCTCAAGGTTTGTCAACACAACATCGTTACAATCAATTCCAAGACGCCGGCTATTTTTAACTATCAGTCTATAATTGAACCTGTTATTCTCTTGCACATGCAGTGCGATAACAATGAATTGTATTGATTCCAGAATTTCTCATAATTTATTTGAGTGGTTTTGCGTTGGAGTAGATATTTCGCAAACCAGCAATGCGCGCCCACGTACTAATCTCGGGAGAACTAAACATTTACAGCGTTAATTTAAAATTCATAACTGTGCCAATTACTTTGGTACCTTAGGTTGAAGTCTTAAATATATTTACACAATGAAATAATAGCACACTGGGGTCCAGTTTTGAGTTGAAATTATGACTAGATTCATCACAATCCCAAAAGTTCTTTTTCCGTTTATTATTATATTATTATTTCCTTTTATTGGTTGTTAATCTCTAAATAAATGTTTTAGGTTCGCAACAAGGGCCGCACGAAAAACGGCTTCTGAACAACTTGCTCGGCCCTTACAACGTCTTGGAAAGACCCGTAGCCAACGAGTCAGAACCTCTGGAAGTCAAGTTCGGCCTAACTTTACAGCAAATCATAGATGTGGTTAGTACAAATATTTTTTACTATAAGCGTAGATGAGGATAATCTTAAATATTAGGATTTAATTAAAATATGTGCCGATTCTTGTATACCTACCTACAGTTGGACAAGGATTATTCTTGCTTTTTATACTGGACTGAGGTATTGATTTTTATATGTATCGCTGCCCGTTGTTTAACTGAGATAAAATACAATTTAAAATAAAAGTAAAATCAGGTCATGAGAAAACATATTCAGCAAGAGGGTGCAAACTGATTTATTGCATTGTTGTTTTTATTATTGTTTTCCCCTGTCTAGGACGAAAAGAATCAGATTCTCACGACAAACGCGTGGTTAAATTTGGTAAGTGCCATGTGGTCCAGGCAGCCTTCGCAATGTTTTATAGCAGAGCAAACACTAGTTGTTCGTAGTTGCACTTGGAGTCTGTTCCGATTCCAATTTGCAACCCAACTCTTACAGCTACGGTAGTGTTTGCCTCTGAGCTATGTGGCAATGGACGTATAGCTCCGGCGACAAGGTGGGCCGTTTGCGTTTCATGGAGTCTGGAAAATCTGCAACTGCCCGTCTTGTTGCCAGCACATCGGTCGAATCTCCCGAGTCATCTCCGATACGATTGCGTTTCTTCCGGCACGGTTACCTATTTCTTTTACCATTTACGATCCCTGTTTAACTCTCCGTTTACGTTTCCGGATACGTATCACAAAAAGTGAAACGGTATCGTTTTAGTAGCGAAGCTCTTAGTGAAATCTGTACGAATTTCATGGTTGAACGCAGCTCAAACGAGGAGAGACTCGGCCGATTTGTGCGTCGTATGCATGCTTTGTCATGTGACTAACTACCGATGTTTCCCTTTTATTGTTTTACCATAGGACGAGAAGAATCAACTCCTAATAACAAATATTTGGCTTTCTTTGGTAAGTGAAAACCAATTAAATAACTAAACACAGTACACACACGGCAGTTGGTTGGTTGTGATGAATCTAGTATTTCAATCTTCTTTCATATAAACCTTCTAGCTGATCGAACCCACCCGAATGATGGTGTACTCCTGTAATCAACCTAGTAATTTGTAATTTGTTTCTTGCTGTGTCGTTTTCACGCCGGACCTTTAAAACCTGCGTTGCGTTGGTTTGAGTTGCATATGCCTCCTGTAACAGTTGATTTAGTGTTTTGCAGAGTATTCAGCATTTATTTTATGCTCGGTATTTACATCATATTTGGAATGGCATTGGTAATGGTAATGTACGCGAGGATACGGCCCGATCTTCCTCAGCCTTCGTAGAAATAGCGGTAGACGGTAGGGTAGAGTTAGGCATAGTTTCGACCCGACCTGATCTCCAACTTTTTCTATTTCAACGATCTGGACACATTATGTATTTTGTTATTTTGTAATCGTAGAATCCCGCAAAATCCAACAAACCTAATTATTTTGCAGCAGAATTCATTTGATGCTCTTGTCGATACTGCCGTGTGTGTGAGATATTTTAAACTATATATTGATAACAATGCTTTTTAATCAAAGAGTAAATTTTATTTTCCAATAGAAAAAAAATAAGTTGTATTATTTTCAACCTCATCTTTTTGTTTGCTCCAACATTTTCGTTAATCATAAGCATGTTGTTTTGATAAATCATATATTCTTCCAATTTTGTTTTAATTTATTAAAACTTTCTTATCCAATTTATTATTTTTTGACAGGACTAAACACCGTTGGTCGACATTAAACTGAAACATTTCCGTAAAATTATACACTAAACATAATGCGCTAAATGAAAAATATTAAAACAATATCCCTTGCATGTGATCATAAAAACCAAATCTACGCTTGATCGCATCCTATAAATGTGTCCTTCGGATCGCCGTTATATTGTCTCCTCGCGCCTTCACCATACGTTTCACCTGATGCTCGAAGTTTCTTTGTGTGCCGCATATTGCGAGTATCAAATGGTCGGTAAAGTTGAACTGCTATCAATGATGTCTTTTTAAGGTATTCAACTTTTTACGCGTCAGCCGCGGTTTATGAGAGGTAATAACGGCGGAACGTTTGGAAGCTTTTCACCAGCATTTTAGTGGCTGAATAAATATCCTTCTCTGTTGTAGTAGAATTTGTGCATCCTAAATGTACAGAGGGAATCAAACTTTAGATTGCATACAACTGTTAGATTATTCACACTGTCACATTGACAATTGGATACACATATTGTATTAAAAACTGGAAATGTAATCGAAAGTTTGATTACTCTGAATGAATGTTAAAATACTAGCTAATTTTTAAAAAGACATGCCAAATTGAACATCCCAACATAACATAAAATAGTGCATCTAAATATTGGTGAAAACCGTTTGGTTTTATTTCCAAAATGATAATAAGAATGTGTTTTGTATGTACAGGAATGGAACGATTACAATCTACGTTGGAACGAGTCTGAATACGGAGGGGTCAAAGATTTAAGGATTACTCCTAACAAGCTATGGAAACCAGACGTGCTAATGTATAACAGGTAACAAGTTTAGTGCCATGCCTGTCCCGTTTCCTGTTTTAGTAACTGAAACTGATTGTACTGTGTACTAATTACTGTAAACATATATATCCAGCTTCTGCGATTATATGTTCAAACAAAAGAGGGCTAACGAGAAATGATAAGTCAGCAACATCATTTAATTTATATGCCATTTACACAATTGCATGTTTCAGCAAATGGTTTATATTGATATCAGAAAATCATTTTCAATGTTTTCTTTGTAGACTTTGCGCTCGTTAGTTGACAGTTACGTTATATAGCTGCCATCTAAAAATAACAATCAAAGTTAAAAGCGGCAAAGTTGTGAATGGTTCTCTTTTGTTTACTTTCATTGGTCACTGTAAATAAAATAACTGGATATCCACAATTTCCAGTGTTTGTACTTCCTTTTCGCTCGTTAACTCTTTGCAATTATATTGGCGTGCGGAAAGGAACGCCTTGCTACGATCATGTGGAATAAATAACGGATTGGATGTTGTATTAAAGTGACTCGGATAGTCACCCTTTCTAACATTCTAGATGTACTTGTTTCATTGTTTGACCAGAAGAAAAATCGATAAATCATTATTACTTGCTAACGTGTAATCGAACGAGTTGGTGTCTGTTCAGTTCTTTAGGATGATAATACGTCACGCAATGAAGCATGTAGGCCATGTAGGGAATGCCTCATCAGTGTGTATGTTGCGAAAGTTGGGTGGGAAGTACACAGACAGCTAGCCGTTGCTGTGGGCCACAGCTACTTCCGACCCTCCGGAGTCGAACGCAGGACTGATACCGAAAACCGTATACATTCTAACGTCTTTTACCTTTCTGTCCACGCTTAAGCTACTCATTTCTGCAACTGCAACTAATTAATATTTATATATTCATTTGTCACCCATTTTATCATCATCTATCTCAATTAAAAACACCAAATTATTGCACTAGCCATGTGTACTTACACAGACATACCTTGAGGATATGATATGACAATTTATGACTAAGGCTAAGATAAATTGCATTGCATGTAAATGCTATATTTTTTTCATTTTCGTGCGGCTGGTAGCAGTTTGAAACTTCGACTCCTGTTGGGCCGGAACGTCCCTAAGAACTCTCACTATAACAGCACTGAAACTAAAAACAAGCTTAAAATAAATGAAATAACTAAACAAAAATATTTAATATATATTACAGATAAATAAGAAATGCGGTCGTTACTCTAAAACAAACAGAATAAAGGCGTAAGCCGATAAACTAAAAACTACTGACGGTTAAACAAGATCTCATATTATTGAATAACAAAGGCTATAATACAACTATCGGCTGCAATTGAATAGCGTGGTCACTGCAAACGTGCTCTACCAAACCAAACCAGTATAAGGACTTCTGGTATCCATGTACATTGATAGTGGTAATGCAATGCTAAACCTGCAAGGTCCTAAGTACAGAGTTGATGACTAGTACCAAAAGCCCGTGTTGGATAAGACCTGCTGACTGACATAGCCTATAGCTGTTTCCTGTTGTACGTACGATGTCAGTGTTGCGTTGCGATGCGATGCAGTGGATGATTGTTGCATGCACAAGAACGCGCGCGCTTCAGTCCCGTACACTCTGACAATCCGACCATGGTGTAAGTTTTCAGCGCCGATTTTAACAATTTGTGTTGTTATGAAGTGCTGATGAGGGTTTCGACGGGACTTTCCAAACAAACGTTGTGGTCAAACATAACGGCAGCTGCTTGTACGTCCCTCCGGGTATCTTCAAGAGCACATGCAAGATAGACATTACGTGGTTCCCCTTTGATGACCAACACTGTGACATGAAGTTTGGTAGCTGGACCTATGACGGCAACCAGGTATTGCTGTAATGTTTACATGTTATTTGTGCCAAATCACACGCCTCAAATACTAGCACTCGGTCACACACCGTTAGCAAAATTTTTTGTCCGTACCACCGCCACAAATATCGCACTCATTTTCACGAGACTATAGCAGCCTTTTTAACTTCAAAACTGCATAACGACATAACTTATTACCTTCTTACGTAATCGCGGTCGTGATACAAAATTCGCCAGGAAAACTCATGTTGCAAATAAATGCGGATACGACACACACTGTACTAAAAATATGAACGCGCTGATACCAATAAAAAAATTGAGCGCATAGTGCACGTCAAGTTCTTAGCCATATAGAGTGATCATGTTACATGTTAGATATTAGCAACCTTGGATTTCAAAAGAAAACCATTAACGTGCCATAAAAGCGCCAAATGTGCTTGAAAAATGTCATCTTCAGCGCCACAGCATTATCAGTCACGAGGGAACCATGTGACTGTATCGCTATAGATTTGCTATTTTGCATGGAGCACCAATGCAGCTAGTCTCTCTGCTATTAACTTTATTAATCCCAAATCCCAGATATAACAAACGATGGCAACCAAACAATTTAACCCCCCACGTTCGTCCTCCTTTTTTCCAAAAGTTTTTAGCAGTGGGATTAGCGTGAATTTGCTTCTGGCAGGGATGTGCAGAACCTTATATGTCTAAATATATTTTTATTCTTACAAGTCAGAGATTCGCTAAAATAAATATATAACATGAAATATAGAATGAAAGAAGAGCAAAAATCAAGTTTCCAAAACTTCTTTTTACGAAATATCTTAAATATAATTTCAGAGGATTCTTAATACAAAGAGCTTGGTTAATAGCCTTTTACCGTTTAAGCAAAAATATATAATATTGCAATTATGTTGCTTTATGTTGTTATTAATCTCTAAACCACAAAGAATGTGCATTACAATATGATGTATAGATATCTGTTGAATTAGATATATTACAAGAATGCATGTTTGTTTGCCTTGGATTTTTAGTAATTCTTTTGACACGAACTATATTTGCACACTTTTTGTATATACGTGGTAATTTTACTTCTCAAGGATGAGAAGATTGCCTGAAGGTATAATATCCTACACAGTTTTTTTTGTATCTCCATCTCTTTCTAAGCATGTCGCTTGATCTATGCCGAAAACACTCAGAGTTCTCTTGAATCTTATCAGGGGATGTCTCTGACGTCGAAATCTTCACACAATCAGTGAAACGAACGCCGGCATATTGTACTTTCATGGCATTTATATATCATTGTTGACATTGAGCTTGCACGTAAATGTTCCCATCCGTACTTGTGCGTTGTGCCAAAGAGCAGTTCTGTTACATAGCTTCAATATAAGTACATGTATTTATTAGTCCCTTGCTTTAATCTGTAGTGAAAGTGTAAACCTAACGGAGTACGTTTGCGCATATAGAGTAAAAGTACGCAGAAGATTAAACCCCTGCTTTGATAATTAACTAAAAACTGATGGCATTTTAATCGAATTTTCAAACGCCAATAGGGAGTAGTCACATTTAATTATTGTTTAAAGGCCCTGGCCCTTGCATGATTAATTTTGATAAGTGTGTCGTATCTATAGATTATCAAGTTTCACATGGTAATTAGTCGTGATCATCGTTTTAAATATATAAAAAAGTTTGGTTTGCGATGCATTAGTTTAGATTTTTAATTACGACATTGAATCGCATCCAAACTGCATACTAAGCGTAAACATTTTCCCATCATCCGCATGCATTAATACAGCATTAGATTTCGTAGGAACCTATTACATGTCAAAGTTTTCTACAGCTGGATCTTATACTGAATTCGGATACCGGGGGAGACCTATCGGATTTTATAACCAATGGAGAGTGGTATCTTATAGGTGAGTAAGGTGTTGTATGTGAATAAGGAGCGCAATTTTCTATTATTATTTCATATTGATATTTATATTATGTTGTACAGGGATGCCGGGAAAAAAGAATACGATAGTCTATCAGTGTTGTCCGGAGCCGTACGTTGACGTCACATTCACCATCCAGATTCGTAGACGAACGTTGTACTACTTCTTCAATCTTATAGTTCCTTGTGTTCTCATCTCTTCAATGGCGCTACTGGGCTTCACATTACCTCCTGATTCTGGGGAAAAACTCACCTTAGGTATATGTTCGTGTGTAGCAATGTGTACATTTGCACTCCTGTTTTGTATGGGTGCCGCTTTAAACACTGGCCGTAACAATGCAATCACTCGTAACGCGCAGTGTCATCAAGTACATCACATGACATTTGGCCCAACCACAAACATTGTGACTTGAAAATAAACCACAATATACACGACTCGTACATAAACACTGACACTCTGGCTAAAGCTACTTTAAACGAACCATCTACCCACAGCACGAGTTTCCAAGTAGTGGATGTGGAGCTGCAGCTGTTGATACTACTAAGTACTACTACTATTACTCCTACTACTACAACTACTACTCTACTACTACAACCAGTAACCCTGCCTACCCCATCAGATGACATACTGTGACGGACACAACACGTTCAAAATTCAAAATCTTCATTTCAGGTGTCACCATACTTCTTTCATTGACTGTATTTCTCAACCTAGTAGCTGAAAAGATACCAACCACGTCTGATGCAGTTCCGTTGATAGGTATGATAGGAAACCTGGGAGCATCGTGTGTTTGACGCCCTGTGTCCCTTACCGGACTGCCCGTTGATACTTGGAGGGCGTCATCGCCACATGTCTTGAAACCCGAAACCTCGCCCATCCCTCATTCCTGCCTGTGCCTGATATTTTTTTTATATTGTACATTTATCCTTGGGTAGTTGTAGTAGATATTTTTATTGTCCTAGTGGCGCCAGGGTAAGTAACAAATGTTGCATTTTTGGCGCTTGCATTAAGCAGTCCTGGCAGATAAAATTTGAGTATTTTTCAATTGGCCCAGGTATCCATTATGTTCAGTCCAGGTCCAGTCCAGTCCGGCCCGGCTTTCCACGTCTTGCCATGTCATATGAAATGTCACGTCACACCACGTTATGTCACAACACTGACCACAAGAGCACCGTAGCCGTATTCAAGCTGTGTTCTGTTGCAGGAGTGACCATCTTGCTCTCGTTGACTGTGTTCCTGAACCTCGTGGCAGAAACCTTGCCCCAAGTATCTGACGCCATTCCTCTGTTAGGTACCAACCGTTCTTTGTCTGACCTGCCTGTGCTGACTACATCCTCAGTGCTGCCTGATATGAAATATGTGTATATCATTGTGTATATGTGATTGTTGTGTTCGCGCGCGTTTTATTTCATTCGATCAGCTTCAATAGTTATTTTATTTTGTTTTCGTTGCGATCAAAGAAGAAATGTTTTAGGGCCTTGTAACTGGGTGGAGTGCTGTTTCACATTTGGAAGTGCGTGTCCCAAACCGCACAGCTCATAATCGGGCGAGGTGCCGCAAACATTTCCTCTTTGATTCGTAGCGGGACGAGCCGGATACTTGGAAAGTCATAGTGAAAGGAGGGACGGCAGCAAGCGCGGGAGTTGACGAGCAACCGTGTGGCACATATCGTCATATATTTCGCATTAAATTTTTTGGCGTTGCCGTTGCGGAGCGGGCACGGCACAGGTCACAGGTCAGACGCCTCGCGTGACGCACTGTCTGTTGCAGGTGTAACTATCCTGCTGTCACAGACTGTTTTCTCCCTGCTGGTGGCGCACGTGATAACCCAGACCTCCGACGCTGTGCCCTTGATAGGTTAGCTTCTCGGAATATAATAATATAGCTAATAAATACAGATAAAAGCCTTCATTAGTTTTTATTTGCAAACACATGCATGCCGTGCTGCGGATCAACAGTCACGGGGACACCACTTCCTCGGCTGGCGCTCTGCATCCTGCATGCGAGCGCTGATTTGCCGACTATACAACAGCACTTCGCCCATCCACAGCCACACGACTATAGTGCTTTCTTCTCTATCTGAGCAATGTTTTATTATTATGATGATAAATATGGGTACTGCGACCGAGGCTAAATATTAAATATCAGTAATACCAGTACTAAAACACTCAAAACTGAACCTTATAAACGCTGTGAACATGTGCCTCAGTCTCATGTTCCGCTTACCAGAAACCGAAGCCGTCCCGATTTCCCACTTTCCGTTCCGCTTGCCACTTCTGGATGCCTTGCTGCAGTGTTTGCAGGGTGGGCAAAACAATTCTAATTATTTCTTACTGCTCGTTATCTCTGCTAGTGCCAGTGTCAGTAATTATCGCCAGCACCGTCAGTGCCAGCAGCTCAAAGAAGCTGTTAGCTCTTGAACTGGAAAGACTGGCTGCTGTCCGAGCACTCGTCCGCCGACTCACTCTTGTATGCCAATGACCTTCTCACCTCCAAGTATCAAATGGCTCTGTCCCACTAGGATTATCTTAATCTGTATGTTTTGTTGTTGACATGTTTCATTTCCTATTACTGTTTGTACTTTTTTTACCCTTTTTATACCTCTTTTATATTATTTTTATTTTTATAAGAACTCGTTACCTCCTCGTACAATAAATAGTGTAGCGTAGCGCATTGCAACTTTAAAAGCATAAAACATATCTTAATAATAATAACAAAATAAACTAGAATAAGCTAACTAAATATTATTGCTATAACTAAATCACGGTATAATATATGTTTCTGTATTAAAATAATGATTTTGTGGTGCATAGAGTGGCTGTGGCGGCCGTGGTGACCGCCAGTCGGGCCATCGTGAACATGTCGGTGCTAAATGGCTAAAAGTCCCAGCTAAAACTGGCTGGGAGGTAGTGGCGATTGGCGGATTGGCGATGACGGACGCGCCCCACGGCAACCACGCAGGTAATAATGCACAGTCTTAAGCCAGACATAAACAAGCATCTAAAAGATATGCACTAATAACAGCAGCGACCAAGCGTCACTTTCTTTAATCAGTTATGCTTTTGCCTGTCCTTCTGATCTATTTCTATAGCTTTCATCCCATCTGAAACCCGATAAATTAAACTAAACCCGGCAACTAAATATTAAATATATTAACAGAAGAGCGCGTAAATAGAGTGCGCGGCAGCGTTGCGGGCCTGGCCGTTGCCGCCTACCTACCGGCGTAGCATTGACTACAGATGATAGATATTTCATATGATTTATGCAATGCTAAAGGTCTTCACGTCCCAAATAATTGGTCGAAGGTCACAACTCTGCCGCGCCGCGCCTACCTCGGCCGATGTTTTAGCCCTTATGGTATTTCTTGAGGAGGGTACGATCGTAGTTCATAACACATTAGAACACCTAATATTGAATTGTTTATGTGTAGCATTTGATTTTATTATATTATTTTTTATTATTATTATTATTATTATAAATTGTCATAGCGTTGGAGTGTTTGCAAAGTAGTGATTCCGATCCGGGGATGGTGTGTTTGTGCTTGGCGTAACGACTGTACATATTTATAATCTGTAACCGAATTTTTTATTTTTTATTCATGTAGTTGCTAGTTGATAATTTCATGTATCATTGTACCCTATTTTATTCGCCCAGTAGTTTTTTTTATAATTTTGTAGAAATCAAGTTCCGGAAAGATTCATAATTACTTGGCTGTTGCAGGCACGTACTTCAACTGCATTATGTTCATGGTAGCATCTTCGGTGGTGCTAACAGTGGTGGTACTGAACTACCATCATCGATCAGCGGATAATCATGAAATGCCACAGTGGGTGAGTGGTTTCAGAAACTGAAAAAATACGCTACGTAAAGGGTGGGCATTTTTCCTACAGAGTTGAGATATATTGAAGGGATGGGATGGTATTTTTTTGCGAATATGATATATTTTCAATTCAAAACACTCGAATTGATAATATTGAATTCCAAAAATTCTAGTGACGTCAATTTGTTTTGAAAAATTTTAATTTTTCAGTATGTTGAAGAGGTATAAATTTGCTACATCCTGTACAAAAATCAGAACCAAGTGCTATTTTCTTTTTAATTACGGACCTACAATTATACCCAAAATCATTAACTTTTTGACGAAAATTGCTCACATTTCATAAAAATTATGGTAATTTTAACCAAAATCATTGAATTGATATTGAAATATTTTTTTTATGGGATTCTGTGGCTCCAAGTGCGCGCCTTCTGCGCCTATGCAAAAATCCGCCACTGTGCATTGTTGTTGTGTTCATACAGCAAGCCGGATCTTTTCATGCAAATGGAGAATTTGCGTACCCCTGCACCATATTCAGGAATTCTAATCTCTATTTTTTTGGTGTTTCAGATTAAAACAGTGTTCCTTCAATGGTTACCGTGGATCTTGGGTATGGGTCGGCCTGGTAAGAAAATCACCCGAAAAACTATTCTTATGAATAGCCGTATGAAAGAATTGGAATTGAAAGAGCGTTCGTCGAAAAGCCTACTTGCAAATGTTCTGGATATCGACGATGACTTTCGAAATGTGTCTAGCGGAGGAAATAATGCGTCTATGACTACGAGCCTCGGTGGGGCGTTCATGCGCCATCCAACGACCATCGAGGAAGCCGCGATGCCATCGTCAGGTACGCAGCGAGATCTCCAACATATTTTACGCGAATTGCAGTTCATTACAAACCGCATGAAAAAAGCGGATGACGAGGCCGAAGTAATCAGCGACTGGAAGTTTGCCGCCATGGTGGTGGACCGTTTCTGCCTCATCATATTCACCATGTTCACCATCATCGCAACGGTGGCGGTGCTACTGTCAGCACCTCACATCATTGTCCAGTAGGGACAGCGCCTGCAGTCATTGCAGTTCCAATACTATTATATAGTAACGTATTACCGCTAGATAGACTATATATATGAACGTTTACTGTGATACAAAAGCAGCGTATCGTGTCGGCACAGCAGCAATGTGCCTTCCATGTGGAACATTCACGAGCTGTTGCAACAACTAAAAGGCAGGCACTTATGTGCAAGTAGTCGCTTAAATCGCTGCATTGTACTGTACATCATCATGGACAGCGTTAGAGGCGCACGATTATGTAGTAACCATACGACAGCTAGCATATGGAACGTGGTAGTTTTGCAGACCATGTTCTAGTCCATGACAGTACGAATAGCCAGTCGCAGTCGCCACCGACGCCGCGTCGCGCCACATCATCACTCGCTAAATCCACTCTAGACGTCGTACTCGTACGTTATGTAGCCAGTCTGATAATATATAATCTATATTATAATACATATATAATAGGGTAATGTACTCTTAGTTTGAGGTACACACGTGTCTGCCTTTTGTTCGCCCATTGATACAAATAAAAGGTGTCCACCTATATAAAAATAATTGTGATGAACTTCGCAAGTTAATTAATAAAGTAATCTTTAATTATCAGTTATAGATTTAAATAGTATATATAAATAAACCGAAACTGCGGGTAAGTTGCGCTAGGCGCATATTTTATACGGCACTGGAGTGGCGGCTGCGGCGCGGTTCCCGTTGTTACCCTCGACCGCCGCCCCGCCCGGTGGTCTTTTGCTCAAACCGCGCCGCCGCCGTCCCCGATCCTCCAGGCGCTGTGTACGCGGCTCTTCCACTTATATACATCTAATTGCTCATATACTTTAGTTAAGGGAAAAGGTCGTCGTCTTCCTAACTATTATTCATTTTATACGGTGTAACGGTGACAAAAAAGTCATATATAGGTAATAATAAATATAAATATGTATATGTATTACAGCCTCGAACACACCGCCTGCGTTTTATATCATGTACCATTTTTAATATAATATTTAATAAACTTCGAATTTTTCATTACTATGCAAATTTCTATACCATATACGGTTAAGCGGGCGTGTAGCCCAAATTAACAATAAACAATAACATTGTTTACTTGATAATAATGAAGTAATTAACAATAGCATTTAATACGATTTTAATAAAAAATGAAAACGTTTCTTTGGGCATTTTACAAGTCTAGTGCAAGTAGTCTCAATTCTCATGTTGGTTTTGTCAGCGAACTAATGTTGTGACACAAAGAGAAACACTAGTTCGCTGTTGCTGCCGGTGCCGTTTTTATGAACTGCTACGCCACATTTCACCAATAAATAAACATCAAATCAAACTTGGTGAATGCGCAAACGGCAAGAGTCTCAATCTCAGTAATTAAATTCTATTGTTTAAACAATCAAATCAGAGCCTTAGTTTATTTATTCAAAGTATAAAAAACACGTACCTCTGACTTATGCAAGACACATAACTACTCCATCTCCGGAATGAACGAATGAATGAATCAATGGAGTGAGTGGGTAGTCTTAGCATCCGCAAATTGTCCATTCTTACATAGATTAGAATTGCAGAGATGTGTAGCCGAAACTTTAGAATTTGTGAAATATACTAGAGTATAATGTTCTCCCATCTCCCAGCTTCATTCATTTCTAATTTCAAAACTGTTGTATCAAATGTTATGCTCAAACTCTTCTAATGTTTATTTGCTATTTATATTTTATTATAAGGTTCAGTTGATGCTGGTATAAATAGATGAATTATGTCGAATAAATGTAAAACGTATGGTTGAAAACAATAAACGCAGAAATTCAGTTTTTAAAGGACTTTCATTTATAACAAATTACCCCACATTGTCTCTCAAAAATATATTTGTACAAAAATATTTGCAATATTTACATCCTGTTTTTTTTTTGCACAACAGCACAACCCATAAATAAAGTAAAAAAGTTGAAATTAATACAATTGTCTTAATAATTAGATACTAATTGGTATGGACGTACATACACTCATTGCAATTTCTAGACATTCACACAATTTTCAAATAAAATAACACGTATACACAAATAATTAATCAGAATGCTTTTTGTATTCAATATAATCAACATATCCATCATTATTTTCATCAATTGTTTTCAGTAGAGGTTCAACAAGTTCTATTAACTCACTATCCGAAAGAGTTGTGGTGGTCTCTTTGCCTTGTGGATCTAAAATTGGTATAATGTTACTGAATTAAAATTTCTTACTTTCTACACATGCCATACAATTAAAATACCAAACAACAAGGCAAGCAGATAAAAGTTAATAAATTAGTTTCACCTACATTACTTGGGAGTAGGAGCAGCAGCAGCTGCTTTTTGTTGTGCCCTTACAAATTCTGGATAATCAATATACCCATCCTTATTAGAATCATCCATGGAAAGGATGGGATCAATTAACGTTACTAACTCTTCATCCTTAAATATTTTATCTTCTACCTTATTTGGATTACTATGATCTTTACTTCCTTGTTCTAAAGCACAATGAAAGCAATGCACATGCAGCAACAGTATGTTATAACAAACAAAACTAAGATCTTTACATCATTAAAAATACTTACCATGCCAATGAATTAAAGACTTGATAAGTTCACAACCATCTAATTTATTATTGTTATCAGCATCGTGCATTTTAAAATAATGAAATTGTAACTCCTGATCTGTCATTTTACTTGTATCCATTGGCACTTCCATATGTTCTGCAATATGGCTACGAAATTTTAAAATAAAATACAATAATTTTAAATATATTAAAATTTTTACTCTTTTTCTTGCACAATATTAGCTGCGTTTAATATCTGCCCTGGTTGTGGCATTTCATGATGCCCATGATGATGTCCTTGCTGTATTGAAATAAATAATAAAAAATAATTAATGAGAAATTAGCAAAATAAAGAATGGATAAGTACCAGGTCATAATAGGGTTAACTCGGAAATGATTAAAACTACGTAATCAGGCTTGGAACATGGAGGAGATACCACAAGATTTGTAAATTGGGATGATTCTGCTAATTCACAAAAACTGGGGATACTAAAGAATGCAATAACTAGTGTGAAATTAGATCAAAAGATGATCAGTTATAAAAAGCATCTACAGAGGAAATTTCAACTGGTCATCAGAAAAAATATAAAACCTAAAACAGATAAAAGAGTGCTAAGACAATGGAAAGGAATAAGACCATTGTTATTTATCATGTTAATGAATGAAATTATTAGGAAATGTGAAGGAAGAACTATATGTAGTTCACAAAAACTTGGTAGAGGTGGAAATAACTGAATGTGCATTTGTAGATGACCCAATAATAATGACAAGCCGCATGGCAAAATTGCAGGAAGACATAAGCCCATGGAATGAGGTACTAATGATGGCAGCGGAAGAACAGCAGAAAATACATACAGAACTTGAGTACAAGAATATAAATATCTAGTGTAGAAATAGATAGCAAAAGAACACTAGAGAAACAAATTAATATGAGAATTAATAACAATAAAATTATACTTCTCAAAAATGAGAACTTTGAAGAGAGAAGGTAATATCAAGAGAAAATCAAGTTAACTAATCAATATTTAGACTAATAATATTAACATGTGAATGTAAAACCTGGGCCCTAAGTAAGGTGCAAGCAATGGAAATAAAATATTTGCGCAAGACAAAAACTGTAACTAGAAAGGATCGAATAAAGAATGATAAAATAAAAGAAGAGCCAGAAATTAAATCTATAATAAAATTTATAGAAAGAAGACAGCTAAGTTGGTGGGGGAATCTGATCAGAATGAATGATAAAAGAATAGTAAGACACATATGGAAAGCAAAGGGAAATCAAAGACAATCGTCACATCTCTAAGGTAAAAGGGAAAAATGAAAAAAATATACGAGAAAACAATTTTTTGGTGCATAATTATTAAAATATAGAAATATTATTTGTAAAAAACATTCAATACCTGCTGTACAGGGACTTGTTGTTGTTGTTGGTGCATTTGCTGTTGAGGTACTTGTTGATGTACCTGTTGTTGAGGTATTTGCTGCTGATGATGAACTTGTTGTTGAGGTACCTGTTGAAACTGGGGTTGTTGGAACTGTTGTTGCTGCTGTTGCTGATGATATTGAGGAGGAGGAGGTTGCTAAAAAGAAATCAAATTTAAGATTTTAGTCTTTTAAACTGTAGCAGATGGAAACTTCATGTAAATATTATTTACATACCTGATAATGCTGTGGTGGTACACCAGGTGCAACTCTTCCTTGTGCATTTACATCATTAACAAGGCTGATTAAATAAACAACTTTTATCACTAATATTTGTTTCCACATCTTCATCTGCAACAATTATATTTTGTAAAGCATTTAAAAATCGCGGCTAACCTAAAATTAAGATTAATTTCAAAAAGTTATGAAAAGGCTTTAGCCAATTTTGTAAATTATAAATATGTGAGGGTTTAATATAATATTGACTTTTATTTATTAATTTCTCAAAGAAAAACTTAATAGGTCTTTAATATCAATATTCAGCAGACACGTACCTGAACGATGACACGTAATTTGACAACTAAAGGCAATGTTGCCAGATCGATGCACAGAAACCACAAAAATGTAACAAAATCCTAAGGACAATAAATAATTGCACCACTGGGTAACCAGGACCAGGACCGTCTTAAAAGTATAAGCGTCCTGGGCTAAAAAAAATGGGCGGTTTAATAAAAATTAATTGAGCAATAACTAAATTATTTATTTATCACTTGTTTTATAATTTTCTTTAGAAAACTAAAAAATTATTTCATATTCCTCCAAAAACATGTGTGAAGATAGCACCACAAAGTGAATCATTTTTGGAGATTTTGTGTATGATTTTTCTCAAACTTTTAAATTTAAATCTAAGCGTTGATTTTCTATCAATTTCTAGCAAATAAAAACCGATCGACAAATAATTAAATTTTCTATAAAAGTACAGAAATAAATTTCATAACGTGCTGAGAAAGTCAGGGTCGGAAGCCGCACACAGTCCCGCGACCTCCCCAATTTTTTAATAATACCAGTTAAAGAAGTGTTATTTTTTCATTTTTATTACAATAACCAAGATAATGATTATCTTTTTCTTTCTCTCTTCGTCTGCTTATATTAGAGTGTGTTTTCTCTTACGAGATGGATGTCCAGTTGTCTCGCCAGCGTTTTGGTGGTCTTACCCTTGGCCTAGTTGCATTTCGTTTTTCGTCCCTTGCTGCTCTTACCATCATAGTGTTGTTCACTCTTAAGATGTTCTGATTCCATCTCTTACGATGTCGCATTTGGATTGTGTCCACAATTTGACCAAATTTATGACAATATTAACCAAATCTTTAAAGTTTTGATAAAAATTTTATCAAATGCAATTTATTCTAAATTTTGACAAGTATATTGTCTATGTTACTATTATTGTTACTGAGCCATGACTCGCTTCTAGGGATTGCATAATTGCATAATAAAACAGTTGAATTATTTTTGCAAAAAATAATTATAAGTTGGTATCTGGTAAACAAAAATAAGTTAATAATGTTGAAAAAACAGGCGCAGCTGCCAAACTCTGTTTTTATAGTCGTGATAGTATATTACACATTTAACTCTGAAAGCACAATAATAATAATAATATTAATCAACTAAATTTGGAATTGTGTTTAAAAAAATGTATGGATCCGTTTTTGAGCTTTCGCGTGTAGGCAGTCTAAGTTTAGCCTAATTTTTGTGAGTAACAGGGCAGGTGTTACGTCACAGACGGGACCAACGGCTTTTAAGGTGACTTCCGAACCACCCGAGAAAAATGGCAGACTAAAAAGGAACCATCATTTATTTCACACAAAAAAGATAGACTCAACGTCATACAGACGTTATCGTTTCTAGTGCGGTCGCATTTTTAAAAATCGGATGATAATAAAATTGTGAAATGTAAGAAATGTGGATTTAACCAAAAAACGTTGGTAGTTCTACGAAAGGCCTTTATACGCATTTATTATCTAAGAATAATTTGAAAGTACGTTCAACGGACCAAAATTTAACTACTTACTTTGCACAAAAAAAAATTAGCTTTATTTTTAAGGAAATACATATCGCACTATATGTTCGGGATCCCGAATATATTTATTTAAAACTTTTCTCAAATTGATTTTCGTCATTTAATTTTCAAAAAACATTTAATTTTCAAAAAACAAAAACCATTTACTACAAAATTAAATTCTCTACACAATTATTATTATAGTTTTTATTTTGCTTTTACAAGCTCTAAGATGGCAAAGAATAGTGAAACATTTTTGGAGATTGTGTACAAGACTTTTCAAACTGATTTTCGTCATTAAAAATTTGAATTTAAGCATTAGTTTTCTACCAATTTCTACGAAACAAAAACCATTCGATAAAAAAAATTCTATAAAATGATTTCATACTACGTCAAAAGCTTATTTTTTATTTAATTCAACACACAATAAATGCAGACTACGTTTATCTTTTTGGTGCGCCCTTCGATCAGTGGCGCCCCTAAGCTAATCATATCGACGGTATTTTTATGAACTAAGTTATGGGCGCGAAGTTTAAAAAACATTTATAAGTAAATGTTTTCGTACAACTTAAAAAGAATATTCAAAATTGCATATTGTGTGAAAATTTTATAATACAATAGTAAATTACAATTTTAAATATATATGTATATCGATATCGATATCGTTTTACCATTTATCATATTGTTGTCTCCGTATATTGAGTATAGAGACCAATATTATTTACTTTGATAAGTACTATAATGCACCCTTGAATTTTGAGATGGTTGAATAAATATTAATAAATGATAAGAGCATAACATTTCTGCAGTGTCATGTAACGTGTGTGTCTGGAAGAAACTAAATTATTTCACCCACCCTTAGAAAAATGAGAACATTTAAAATTTCACTCACAACTTTTTTCTTAATTAGTCTAGTGATCATAACATCGGGTAAGTTAATAATTTATAATTACCTTAAAAACTTATATGAAAACAAACAACCAAAACAAAGCCAAAGGTCAAAAATTACCCATGCAAAAATTCAATACAAACGCGCGTGTGTTCATGGAATTTAATTTTCTCTATTGCTATTATTTTTAATATTAATTAAGGTCTAATGAATATAATTTTATGGTTTAATTAAAATTTTATGCCTTTAGGCTCAAAGTTCCAAACTTTAACGCATTGTTGCGATTTGGGAAAAAATTATGCAAATAGTGCATCAAAATGTTCTTCTTTTCAAACACCAATAGAAGGTGTACAAAAGAATGAGGAAAAGCTTTGTTTAAATTCTTTAGAAGTTTGTTGCAAAGCGCAACTAAAAGAAAATGAATGCAATATTGGTTTAAATGACGCCAAAAATGGAAACTGCGCAGGGGCAGACAATTCTGAAAGAAAGGTCAATAATTTAAACGTTTAAAAATGGCAGATTTAATTATATTGAATAAATTATAGCAATGTTGCGATGCTTGCAATTTTGGAAAAATTTCGGGATCTTCGGGGCAATCATGTGCGAGTAATTTTGGTTTAGGAGCACCTTATGATAAACATATGAGGACATGTTGCGAGGAAGCAATTCCGAAATCAGCTTCTACTTCCGTTACTCAAGCTTCAACGCCAAGTTCAACATCAAAAAATGACCAATTACCACGTAGGTTTCAATATATTTATCATAAATTAAATTATTTTCACAAAAAATACCCTTAGCAATCGATAATATGTGTGATATAGAAGATTTGTGTGCGCAAATTTGTATTCAGACCGCAGATTCTTACAAATGTGATTGTAATCCAGGATTCACCCTAATGGCAGATGGAGTTTCCTGCAAAGAAATTAAACAAAAACCTACAACATCTAAAAGAACTAATAGGTAAATTATAAATTTATTAAATATATGAAATAACAGATTTCGCTTTCAGGTGCGAGGAAAATAATCCCTGTGATCACAAATGTGTGGACACTGGTGTTGCAATTCTTTGCTCCTGCAATGAAGGTTATCAATTAGGAAAGGACAAAAGAACTTGCAAAGGTTTGTTTCTCTTTAAAGATATAATTAAAAGGCTTTTAAATGTTAAATTTAGATATTGACGAATGTGCCCTTGGAACTCACGATTGTTACGAGACCGAAGTTTGCATTAACGCTGATGGGTATTATGAATGTGAATCATCTTATGATGATGACGAAGATATTCCTAGTTATGATAAAGGTTGTCCTGTTGGGTTTAGATACATTGGCGAAAAGCAAGTTTGCGATGGTAGTTACGAAAATTCCACATTGAGCAAAATTACTTACTAAAAATTAATGCATTATAGATATTGATGAATGCCAAATTCCTTTGGTTTGTAAACCTTCGCAAGTTTGCACAAATACAATTGGATCATTTGAATGCCAAGGTGGTGATTTAATATGTCCTCCAGGATTTTTTTTTAAAGAAGCAACCCAAGATTGTGAAGATATCGATGAATGCTTTTTAGGACAAGATGATTGTAATAGAGAATCTCAAGTTTGTTTAAACACCAAAGGCAATTTTACTTGTAAAGACAAAGCGTCAAAAACTACTTGTCCGCCGGGATTTAAAATGAATTTGGTAACACAAAGTTGCGAGGGTAAGTACCCATAATTATACCTAAAGTAAACACTAATAACAAAATATAAATCATTTTTAGATGTTAATGAATGCTTGGAGAATACTTCATTGTGTTCTGATGATGAAGAATGTGTTAACGAACCTGGAGGACATTCATGCAAACCTAAATCAAATAATGCATTACCCAAACAAAAAATTATTCCTAATGAAACAGTTCCAACCAGTTCAAAACCCACAACACCGCATAAAGTAACTACGGAACGTACAACTCCTAAACCTACAACCAAAACAACAACCCCTAAACCAACTACGACAACTTCCAAACCTACAACTCCTAAATCAACTACCATAACCACCAAATTTACAACTACACAAACAACTCAAAGGTCAACCACTTATACAACCGCTAGAATACCTATAATAGAACCTACACCTGTACCAATTACACCATACTCATCCCCAAAGGCTTTTAATGAGCCAAATTATTATTCAACCAAACCAACTCCTAAAAGCGTTCCAGTTTTTATAAGACCAAATAGTCCAACAATATGCCCAAAAGGTTTTACCTATTCACAACAAAATAAACAGTGCATTGGTAATTTATTTACTTCTTTTGCTTTAAGCAATTTCTTATACTATTTTTTACAGATATTAATGAATGTTTGGAAGATAATCAAGCATGTGATAACTTTCAAGATTGTTATAATATTCCAGGCAGTTACGTATGCAACTGCAAAAGTGGCTTTTCCAAAGATCCAACAACCGGAGCATGTATGGATATCAACGAATGCCAAGTTGGATCAAATGATTGCTCGGAAGGACAAAGATGTGACAATACTGTTGGATCCTATATATGTTCAAGGGTAACTGGATGTGGTACTGGATATACGCTTAATTACGCTAGTGGGTTATGCGAGGACGATGATGAATGTCTTTTGGGTACACACAATTGTGATAAATTAGGGGATGGAATTGTATGTAAAAATACTTATGGATCATATAGATGCGTGCCTGTAGGAAGGCAAAGACCACAAACAATTTTAATTACTTTTCCAACTTCTAATTACACTATTGTAAGCGGACAAACAAAGAAATGTTTACCAGGGTATTACATGGATTCAACAGGAAAATGCAAAGGTATGAGAACAATTATCCTACTTAATTTGATTTTTTTATTTAACCACTCCAATTTTAAGACATTAATGAATGTGAAAGCAATCCATGTACAAGAGGTCAAAAATGTATAAATTTAAACGGGCGTTATGAATGCATTTCCAAATTTGAATGTAAAGGTGGATACGAGATCAATGAGGCAGGGGATAACTGCGTAGGTAAGTTTCATAAAACTAAAAGGTATTTAATTTTCTAATAAATGTTTTTAAGATATTAATGAGTGCGCTAGAGGTATTCATGCTTGTAGCAGCACACAAATATGTAAAAATTACCCTGGCTACCACGTTTGTTCATGTCCACTTGGTCACAAGCTAGTTAACAACGAGTGTGTGGATATAAATGAATGCGATTTTTATAAAGACAGGGTAAAATTAAAAAAAAATACAAATTACTTCATTAAAACATTAAATTTTAGATTTGTTCTTCGACGTCATATTGTATGAATACGATTGGTTCCTATAAATGTAGATGCAAAGATGGTTTTAGGGAAGTTGGAAGAGGTTGTGTTGATGTTGACGAATGTGTAGAAACATCTGGATTGTGCCAACAAAAATGTGTAAATTATTACGGAGGATATAGATGCTCTTGTGAAAGAGGATTTACTTTAAACTCTGATAATCGGTAAGCGGAATTTTAATAGAAATAATTGTTAAATATGATACAAATTAAAATAAAAAATAATTTAAATTATTGGATCTTTGCAGAACTTGTAGTGATGTTGATGAATGCGAACAATTCAAGGACAAACATTTGTGTATAGGTTCTTGTGAAAATACGCCTGGAAGTTACGTTTGTAGGTGTCCTCCAGGTTTTAAACTTGGTTCAGATGGAAGAACGTGTCAAGGTATATAATAACTTTGCTACAATAATAGAAACTTTAACGAAAATAGCCAAATAATTTTGTGCGACTTATTTTTAAGCGGTTTAAAAGTGATGCGATATACCATAGGATTTGCCGTTGTATATTATGTACCTGGACTCGGCGAAAATGTAAAGAGCATTGTTACAATCACATACAGCAATGCTTTTGCAATGGAAAGATTAGCCGGTACAAAGTACCGTTGCCCAGGGGACGCCCGAATTTTATCAAAATTCTACGTGGAGGCTCTTTCCATGTCCCCCATAAATAAGCTTATTTTGATCCAAGATTGCTTACACACTATGGCCTTACGAACATTTTTATTTCCAAAACTATTCTCTGAAATCTCTTTTTTTCATTTACCGCTCTTTGCAATTGTCTGAGTTTCATCTTTGTTCTTTCTATTTATTATTTTCTTCGACTTATCTTATTGGGCCTATATTATTTTCGGCACCTTCCATTCTACTTAGGATGAATTTTGTTTTAAAACCTGCCTGAAACATTTAAATCCATATGTAATAACGCCGTTTCAGTGCTTTACGTAGTTTATTCTTGGACTTAGTACTAGCAGGATGCTAGATTTTAGAAACATCTCAAGACGAAAGTTTTTCATTTAGTGGTAGATAGTGTTTTATTTCTGCAAGCGTGTTGTGGGATAAAAATCACTATATTTACCATGTTTTTAGTTATTTCGTACTATTTTAGATTGACGTTTATTATGGCACTGCTTCTTTTTACCTTGATATTTATTGAAGTATATTATGTTAAAAATTTTGATGAAGCGTGTTTAGTTAAAAAGTTAACGGTTTGTCAAGTTCAGATGCCATGAATTTTTTGAATTAATGCAGTTAAACTTGTCACAGGCAACATATCATGCATTTGCTACGAGAATATTCGTACTTGGCGTTAAAAAATCAACTATTCTCTTGGTAGACGCCAAACGTTAGTTCACCAATTACGTAGTAGGCAATCAACGTGTTAATATTATGATATGATCTATTTGATTGTTTAGAAGACCTCCTGGAATCTGTGTCTGCCTTTAACTACAGTCAATGAATTTTACTAATGTTCTTTAGTTATTTTATTATTATTATTATAGATATTGATGAATGTACAACTTTACAACCTTGTCGAGCACGAGACACAATTTGTTTCAATACGCGAGGAGGATACGAATGTCCATCAATTAACTGTCCTTCAAATTATATAAGGGATCAAGACCACAAAAGGTATACTATTTTTGAAGGATTTATTAAAATATTTTATGCGCATTTTTTTTTGTTTAAGTCGTTGCAAGAGAGATCCAATGAAATGCAATTTTGGAAGTTGTATGGATACACCTGATCAATACACATATCACTTTTTCAACCTAATTTCAAACTTACCAATGAATCATGGGCCAATAAAATTCTTCCAAATGAAGGGACCAATTTGGGAAACTTCTACCGCAAAATTTAATTTAAAAGTGGAAAACGTTAAATGCCCGCACTTTATTGAAAAAGCAAATTCGAATTATTTTAGAGTTAACAGAGAAGCAAGAAAGGGTGATATATCCTTCGTGAGACCCATTCAAGGACCACAACAAATTGAATTATCATTTGAAATGCAACTGTTTTCAAACAATTTATATACTGGAAGAGTGGTCGCAAAAATATTCATTTATGTTTCAGAATATAATTTTTGAATAGTGGTTACTTGCTAGATCATTTTTAACCCATAAATTGCATAGTTAATCAACTATGGAATTATAATAAATACTTAAAATGGTGGTGGAAAGAATTATTATTATTAACATTTAGATATATCTTTTACATAATTTTTGTTTTAATTAATTAATTAATAAAGAAATAATAAAACATAAATCTTTGTACATTATTTTTTTCCACCAAATTCACGATTCAAGCCAAGCGCTCTTCATCTGCACATTACAACAAATCCTTGAAGCTCGAAAACGTGCGGACAACAGAAGTAGCTTTTTAGAAGATTTTCTAACAATGTTTGTAGAGTAAGAACAGAGGAGGATTAAAATTTTGATGAATAACTTTTTAATTTGACTTAATTCATAACAATTTTAACCAAAATCACGCTAATTTAATCAATTTCATTAAAAAATATTTAAATTTTGACAAAAATCGCTCAAATCAAATTTTTGTAATTTTTGACAAAAATTGCTTAAATTTGACCAATATCATCACGGTTTTCACAAAAATTTAATTTAAAACTTTTTAGCGTATTACCAAATTGTTCGCCAGATTGCGCTTGACTTGAATGCCCAATAGGATATAATTAATTAGATTTAATTAACGGTATTAAAAGTATTCTATTTTTCGCAGATTTTAGAACATTCCAACGCCCAAATCTATGTTCCGTACCAACGGCAGCAACTAAATATTTCCCATCATTTGTAAAACACAAGTTATTAATAAAACCTTCTATAGGAATTGTAAATAAACTACTAATTGTTTTAAACGAATTTTCCAATTTCCATAATTTTATAAACCCGTCCTGCGAGCCTAAAAAATTAATTGTTTTACGTCGCGAATTTGTCGCACGTGTGATATTTTTAAATTAATTTTTTAGCACAGAGATGAGCAACTTTTTGTGACCAGGGCAACATTGAGAATGAAAATATTGGTATGGGCCACATAAAGTTACAATTTGTGAGTAGAAAATTGTAATGGTGGAGCTGCAGAACAAAATTAACGGGTAGAAAAATGTAGTTTCGTGCCACCGCGCCTGCACATATTGAATTAATGTATGTGGCCCGCGGCTTGCTCATCCCTGTTTTAGCACATACCTGAAGCTACTAAATCTGCATTTACAAAAGCTGCTACACAACTAATCCAGTTAGGCTGCCCACTAATCGAATCAATTCCATGTGCATTTTTTATAGAACATAACGGTTTCTTTTTATTAACACCCCAAATGTTTATAAGCCTAAATAAAAAGTGCAAATAAAAAAAAATGAACTAATTAATAAAACATTTTTACCCATCATCTCCACCCGAAATAAAATTTTCTTCATTAATTAATTTAATACAATCTATGCTACCGGTATGTCCGTTGTAAATTAATTGCGATTCTTCGGTAATTTTCCATATTCGTAAAGTACCATCCCTACCCCCAGCTGTGATCGCTCTTTCTCGTAACAAAGCATCAATATCAGTGATGCCATCAAGGTGCCCATACATAGTTTCCACATACGACATTTCATCCAATGACCAAACCTTAACAGATTTATCTTTACTAGCCGAATAAAGTGTATGACTCTCTTTTCTAAAAACTAGCCCTGTTATGAAATTTTTATGTCCTGTTAATGTATGAATGTGTTTTAAATTGTCAGGGTTCCATATCTGAATATTTGGAGATTCATCCCCCACTGCTAAGAATTGGTTATCAAATGAAATAGCTATGCTTAAAATTTTACAGCTATGACCAAGTGTTTCAGAAATATTTTTTTTTACAAATGGTAAACTGCATAATTTTTTTTTGTCATCTATAGACCCTGCAGTTAATAAAATTTATTAACTTAAGACACGTTTTATATTGTTTTACCTACATTTAACTATACTACCATCTTTACTACCCGAATAAATAAATTTATTATCTTTAGTAACACAACAAGTCGTTACACTTTTATTATGCTCTTTGCATTTTAATGTTATTATATTATCAGTATCAGCAGCTATATATTTATGTGCAACTTTAGTTCGTAAGCGACCTGTTTGTTTAAGATAATCTTCTTTTAAACGTTGTTGAATTACATCACCTTTACATGCATCGTCCAATTCTTTATTTTCTAATTTTCGCTTCTCTAAAAGTTTATAAATCATTACTATAAGAAGTTAAGAACCAACAATACAACACACCTGCTCTTTCAATTTCTTGTAAATAAACCTTGGCTAATCTTAATTTTTTCTCTTGTGCTGTTTCATTTTCATCTTCAGATTCTGATTTATCAGAAATTTCAGCTGCTAATCCTTCGTCTTCACTGCTGGTTATATCATCATCTTTACTTTGGGGTTTTGAAAACTTTCTTTTTCTATTTCTATCAGCTGGAAACTAAATATTTTTTGTTAAATCGTATTTTAATTTATTATAACGTTAACATACATTTTTATTATTTGTCCTCACAGACGACTTTCCCTTAATGAAAAATGACATTATTTTAGAAATAATGTATCAACACAACATAAAGCACGTGTACTATTTTAGTGAACTTAGGTTAGGTTGTATACAATGCAGTTATTTTAGAGTGGGGAGGTGTAAATTGGTGTAAATCCTTCAAAATAACTAAACAAGAACCAAAGAACCGAACCAAGAATGCAAGAACCGTTGAGTGGCACCATCTATGCTTTCTTTTATAAATTAAATATTATTTATTTATTTATATTTTGTTCTTTGAGTCCCAAGTATTATCAATAATTTTTATATATTTATTTTAGTAGTGCTCAATTTTTAAAATTGCATACACTTATGAAAAGGTTGGCCGGATATAAGCCAATGTTTAATGTTACTGATCGCATAGAGTACATAAAAACTGACTGACTGACTGATCGATTCAACGACTGTGTTTGTTCAATTTAAAAGAGTTTAAAAAAGATTTAAAACGGACTTAAATGGGCTTGGTCTTCAAAACAACATTCTTAAAAATTGCTTAAACAAGTAACTAAAATGTGATCTGATTTATGTAAACCACGCCATCTAGTGGTTTATTTTAAAACAACTTTTGAGTTCTACAACATCCCACAAGATGTCTTTACTAACCCTATTTCTCACTCATTCCATGGCACTATTGGAAAAGGAGAATATTTTACTCCTAATTTGGTTTATTTTATAAATTTAGAATAACTTCAAAAACATTTTTCGAGATGAATGATTAAAATCTGTAACAAAATTTAAGTAATGTCTGCATATAAATCTTAAATAAGAAGGGTACATTATGATCTTACTGGGTTTTTAAAGCTATATAAATATTTGTTAAAAATTATCTCTTGTATTTTGTATTAGTTTGCTTGATTCCAATTGATTAAAACCAAAATATTTTAGATAAATTGTATAAACTGTTCTAGCAAATAAAACTATTAAATTAATCCTTCAAGGTAACGTTCTTATTATTTAAAACTCCAAACCAATTTGTTTTTAATTATCTCTTGTATTTTGAATTTATTTCGAACAAAAGTACGTCGTGAAATTGTCCTTTCAAATAATAGCAAAGCAAAGCACAAAAGCAAAGAAAAAGGTTAACGTATTTTGGTACTTGGGATGTACGGGGAATTGGTGAAAAAATAGAAGAGATAATACGTAAAATAGACAAATTAAATGTTGAAATAGTAGCACTAACAGAAAGGAAAAATAAAGAAAAAGGGACTAAAACTAACCGCAAACTACATATGTACTTATATTCAGTGGAATTGCTAAGCACCAAAAAGAGGCGTTTCTCTTGTAATATACAAAAAGTGAAAAGATAAAACAAAAAACTGGGAAGCTATTGGCGAGAGGTATACGTCATATTCGACAATAAACCCTTCGAAAAAAAGAAGAATTATTTGACAAACTCAACAACACAATACAAAAATTTTGTAAAAATAAGTAGGTAATCATATTAGGGGACTTCAACAGTAGAATTGGCAACCAAAAAAGTTGCGCCATAGTAGCACCTTATGACGAAGATCGACAAAATAACATAACGGTGAAGGAATATTAGATGTATGCCAAAGTAGCGTACTAAAAACATTAAATGGTTTCTTTAAACATAAACGAATCCATAAGTACTTATATGTACAAATCACGAGAAATATTAAACTCAAACAACAAACAACTGCGAGATAAACGAAACAAAAACAATCAAATGGAATACAAAAATACCAATTAAAAAGCTAAATGCTATTCCAGTGGAGATTGGATAAAAAAATTATTAATATAGAGGACCAAAATACAGAGGGGATACATAGTTATAAAACATGCATTAAACGATACAACAAAAGAAGTACTAGGGCTGAAAACGCGAAAGAAAAGCGCAAAACTATGGTGGAATGGTGACATAGAGAAAAATGTTGACCAAAAGAAGAAAAAAAACTATCCAAAGTGGCCAGCAACGAAAAAGCACGACGGCAGAATGATGTACCTTGATATTAAAAGAGAAACACGAAGTAAAATAACAGCCGAAAAAAGACCGTGTGGGACAGTATTTGGCAGGAAATTGAGTCATACCTGAAAGGCAGAAAATCAATAGAGGTATGTAAGTTTATTATAAAAAAAAATCAAAACTCAGCGCATATTAAAAAATACCCAAAGAAGAATGGGCAAAACACTACGAACAATTGTTAACAGAAGAGTGGTATACATGGCATAGGCGTTGCTGCAATGGAAAAAGATTGCAGAGGATTTGGAAGATATGGCAAGGAAGCTGAAACATGAGTATGATAATTGGGAAGTCGAAATAAATATCCAAAAGACAAAATATCTTTCAATAGGCACAGAAGAACCAAGCATCAAATTAGAAAACAGTGAAGAAATTAAATTGTGTTCCATATATATGTACATATCTAGGCGAGATATTTGACTCCACTGGAAGCGACAACCAAAAGATACAATAAAGAGCAAACCAGACAAATAATTGGTTAACTGAACAGCATATGGTAGAGTGCAGCAGATATTGGAATGCAGAGAAAATACCACATTTACAACTCCATGGTAAAGAGCAACCTATACCCAGATGTATAGATAATAACTAAAGGACAAGAGAAATAGGCTAGAAGCTCAAATGGTCTTCTGAATGTCACTGGGAATATCACGTTTGGAGAGAACCCAAAATAAAGAATAGAAGGGACACTGCAGAGGGACATTGAACCAAAACAACTAGTGTTAAATGATATGGGAACGTACAAAGGATGGACGAAAAAAGACTAGGAAAGAAAACCATGAACTGGGTACCTGTACATAAAAGGAAACAAGGGTGACCAAAGAAAAAGTGGAGAAGGCCATGAGTGCAAGGGATCAATGGAATGACAGAAAGGGATGGAATTTAGGCATCTGAGATATATTTCAAAATAAAAATCCTAAGTTTATACATATAGGATTTGTGTACCTGTTTATTTAATTTTTTCAGTGCCTCTACAGTTCTACAAATACTATCATACACATCCTCAGATATTTTAAAAACGATATTCCAAATATGGTATAAAATAGGCATATAAGTTACACTTTACAAATTTAATAATATTAATAATAATAAGCTACAAATAATTACATTGCACATAATTTTATAATTAAGCACAAAAATACAAATTTTATATATGGACATTTTTAAAATATCTGGCGATATTTCATTACAACAAGGCATCATGAAGAAATGTAGGTATGGGTTACATTTTAATAAATTTTAAATATAATACAATAAATAAATTGTATAACATATATGAATAAAAATCACTAAAGAAGCACCGAATTATAGGATATTAAATGGTGCAAGCTGTACACATTTTTCAACCAGATGAAAATAAAATTTCTAATTACTGTTTAATTAAAAATATAGGATCGGATTGGCAACACAAATGAATGAAAAGATTAAAAGCGCATAATGTCTATATGTGAACTACTTATGAACAAAAAAAGGATAGGAGGGAACTTACTTAACCCAGAATGGCTTACTGGCATCATATCTAAAGCTACACATGAAAATAATGGGAACATAAAGGATTTAAGGTCAATAATGGTACATAAAACATCTAATATAAGTTTGGAATTCATTCAACTGACATCACAATCACTGAAATTCATGGGCGTTTTGGTTTTTTTTTCGAAACATATGCACTAATACTGACATTTCTGACAGCATATGCAACATCCCAATTTTGCAGTCACGCACCTACGCCCATGGCGAAGCCAATACTTATGAGTTAGGAATTAAGCTTTCATTTAATACTGGAAAAATAATAAGACTATAATCATAAGTACTGGCTGTACCTAATTTAAAGAAATATGTAGACATACTTCTTGCAGTATAGTTAAATAAATACATAAATATGAGTACATTCAGATGTTGTTTTGGCCCCAATATTTAAAAATGGCTTTGTATAATACACATGTTTTAAATAGATTTTTGTGTTAAATACATAACTAATACCAAACGGTTGGCTTAATATTATTTGACCAGACATTTAATTAAGTATACACTGCATATTTAAACACATATTGTTGTGCATGGTACAAAATATGTTAGTTTAATGGCCCCTCTACACTATGGGCCACAACGGGCCACTTTTATTGGTCGCCATGGTGGCCACCAAGAACGGGTTGGCTTTGCAGCCTATCCACACAGTGGTTCACAAGATGGCCCAGTCTTCATTGTGCCACGATGGCTTCTAGATGCTATCATTCTTATTATTAATTTCTGATGATGATGGAGGTCCAGGAAATCGCGGGTGCTGCTCTGTGTTTGGCAAATACTCAACAGAATAATAAAGTATATTTAGAGAACGCACAGCGTTGACGAGTAGAGTTGATAAACTGATAATGGCAGGCCAGTGCGTGGACACTCCTCGTGTTGGGCCTCTTTAATGTAAGGAGAAAACCGCTTCCAAAACCACCATTTCCATCCTTCACCACCATCGGCTACTACAAGCCATCTCCCTCCACACAAAGGTGATGGTTTGCAGTGGCTCATCATGGTCCATAGTGTACAGGAGCCATTAGATTTTAATAAACATGTATGCATATGCACTAATATTTAATACTTAGTCAATACATTCTATTAAGACACAAAACTAGAAATAGAACGCGCGCGCATGTTTGGAAATAGAAAAAATACGGAAATGTCTGTTATGTTTGTTTGACTATAGCATTAAAAACTGATAAAAGGTATCACCTTCCAATTTTATTAATATTAATATAATATTGTCCTTAAAAGTCTATAATCATCATAAAACATAATATATAATACTTTATCACACCAGCCTTTTTTCGCTGTAATTCGCAGCACTTTAATCCGTAAGCACTGAAAGTAATTATTTACACTGATAAAAATGCCGCAATTTTTGGCTATAAACAGTCTAAAATAAAACACTTTTTTTATTATAAAAAGTCTTAGAGAACCACTTGTTTAGAGACGGACGTCATTATTTTTCTTCTCGCGATAAATTAATTTACAGTATTTTACAAGTAAGTGTCGACATATTGGATGGCAGTTTGTTGGGGTCGTCCCCTTTTTTTTGCTCACCGCCATCTAATCACTGCTATGCAAGCAGCTACTACTAAAAAGCTGGAAGGACCTGCAGATAGCCACATTCCTTTCGAATATGTCAGTTCTTCATTCTTTACTACTTCGTTGGGGTGCTTATCGTACTCGACTGCAACAAATAAAAAATGATAATTAGAAATGTTTTTTTTTGCAACGAGCAAGCCGTATATATACGGTCGCGTTACGAGTGTGAGCTAAAAGTAGTTCTGAACTAAAGGAAATGATGTGAACTAAAGACCTCTGAGGTAAAAGGGAAAAATAACTTATTTGTTAGAAACGTTTGGAAAAAAAGTAAAGTGGTTTAGAATTTGAAAGATATATTATAAAAATAGTTGTTAAAGTTTAAAAATTACCAATTTTCTTTGTTGGTTTTCGAGTGGACGTCGCCTCCGTTCGCGTTACATAATGCGTTGTGGCTATTGTGGTAGTTGGCCGTGGTGATGGTCGAACTGGCCAACTCATCGCCGTCGTTGTACTTATGCTAGCCCTTGTCGTCGTGTTGTATTGGGTTTCGGGTGCACAACATACCTTGAACACAATCTTCATGTTGTTCGTTGAACATCGTCCTCCAATCCGACGATGAAGATCTTCTTTCGATGATGTAGCTGCAAATCGCGAGAATTAAATTGGTAATTTGTTGCAGAGGGATGAGGGAGAATTCGGCGCTGATTATTATTACTTAGGAATTTGCATGAACTAAATGAACCCGTTTTATAATCAAATACTAAAACATATTTTACAGAATTGGGCCCTCCCAATTGGAGTCTCCAACGTTGCGGTTTCTAGTTAATATTCTGTACAAAAATTTGTAAAAAAAAACATGTTGTGCAAAAGCGGCATTATTCTCTTGGAAAGATTAAAATCAGTACAGTAATTAAATAAAAGCTCCCCTAGTTTTCTACCTTTCTACAAATTATAACACATGTGGGCATCTAGATTTACTTTCTGCCCGCACGTTAGGGGGCCGTTAAAACGCTAAAGACTATTTTTTGATTAAAATCAACGGCTTGTTAATGTGGCTTCATCATACATCTTTTTAACTTTTAATTTATCGCACTTTAGATTACGGAACATCTGGTTTATCATCAACAAAAAAAACAGTGAAAACGCACACTATCTACCTAGTAAATCCCATTTTCATTATCCATTAATTTGGTTCAGATTATGGAACAAAGAAATGTCGACATGGCCTTTCCGGACTATCAATTAAATGAAACGCTTTACTTCAAACATCCCTTTTACTAATTACTGGCCATAATATAAATCTTGAAAACACGCGCATGAGGAAGGCAAAGCAGTAGTCGCCCTCACCCTTCAATATACTTACATATAAAATAGTAGTCTTTTCCAGGCAAGAATTCCAGACCTCCTGGTTGCGGCGTGAAAGGTCTGAAAGTTATGGTGAAATACATAAGTTTGTATGGCTTGTCGCATATCGCTATAATCCGCGGATTTGGATTTGTTATCCTGCATGTCTCATATTCTTCCTTGGAAACGTTATAAATGATATACTTCTCGGCGTCCTCGTCGAACGTACCGGGCATGTAAACTGGACAGATGATATTCACTTGATCGTACTCGAACTGAACGTTTCCTTTGTTCACGTCTATTATGTGGTCCGTGTTATCAATTCGGAATCTGGAAAAGAAACACGAAATTAGTAAAGTGAACTATATTTAACAACGCACGTCTTGTCGAACACACGATGGAGGTTGCTTTATCTACATGAAATAAATCTACTTCCCACTTAAAAACCAGAAACCAGCTCCGTACTAAAAATAGTACCCTCGAAAATTTAAAATATTTTTTCATTTCTCGATTAATGTTCTTCGATGACAGATGTAAGCAAATGAAGCAATTAATGAAAAGAGTAGCCATGAATCATGAAATGCTAGGAGTATATTTCGTGTTAACAGAATGCAAAGCACACTCCGTGTAATTAATGTTCTTATTAATATAAAATTTCATATAAGTAGCGTCGATGAAGTAGGAATATCTAGGTTAGCGGGTAGGTGTTTAGATATATACGATGTGAAATGAGAGTATGAGGGGTCGTCACAGCTGGGGGGTCTAATAACTCGCTTGCCCCGCCGAGAGAGATATTGAGAGTCGCCTTTTCTTCGCTTTTGTAATGAATATGACTCGGCAGTACAATATTTGAGATTAATAAATAGTGCGTATAGAGAGTATTCGGTAATCTCTTGCTCGTATATATGTGGGCAAATACCTACTAGTTATACATTACGCGGAGGACCCCTGGGACTCTCATCTATACCAATATTGAGTGTGCTGTGTCCAGTGTCCGCCACCACCAAATAACTACCAAAACCTGTCGTTTATTTCATATTACATTGTGCAGACTGACTTTATCGCACCCCTATTCATTCGGTTTCAGGGTATTTCCGATGAATTTGTAGATTTTGCGGAGCGTTCGAACTAGGGTTCGTAACAGGATTCTTATGCGGAATGTCCTTAATAGTTTGCGGACAAGCAGGAGCTAATCTTTGAGGCTAACTGCACACACAGTTGTGTACAAATCACTCAAGTTGAACAAAGCACGACTTTCTTATCTTGTAATGGTAACAATGTGCATAGACATCTGCGGCATTGAATAATATATGAAGGCTAGAAGAGATATATTGTGGTGGTTTTCTTAGAACACAATGAGTCAAATTACCGACGCTCATGTTTCAATGCGATTTTACCCTTTTATTCACTAGTAAATCAAGTGTTGAACATTTAATAAAGCTATTATTAGCATCTTTTAGTCAGTCTGCAGAAACTGCATTGGCTTGCATCATGAGTGCGAAAGCACTTGGTTAACGATTGCTTTTTGTGTGCTGCTTGGACCGGAGGCTGCACTACCAGCTTAAACTTTAAGAAGACGATACGGAGTAGGTAGAGAAGTAGGAGTCTAATAAAGGCTGTGCTATTGGCAAATTTCATGTTTTTAATGGATGCTTCGTTGCTCACTACTTTCGTTGTGATATAAGGTTGCCAAGCAACCCCCCAGATGAACATTACAAGAGACTCTTAATACGTAACGGATTTTCCAAGATTTGTAATTCAAAAACTAGTGAACCGATTTGTAGTCATACATCTTGGGTACTGAAATTAATCAGTGAAACTGGGACCGGGACTACGTTGCGCGGCCAAGCGATCATCCAAGCAACCGAATCACGTTGGAATAAAAAGGAGGCCTGCGGAAACTTCGCCGAAAATAACCGTTATAAAATATATAGCCACGGATCGCGTCTCCCGCATTGTTTATTAATAAAAACTCGAGTCCACCGCTGCTTAATGAACCCCAGCAGTTCTTGAGTGCTGGATGACAGTGCTGTATTTTTATTCATAATTAGTGTTCCTGCAAATATTGCAGCTATCACTTTCCATTCCAATTTCCATTACCTAAAAATTTCAACCCTTCCAAATTGGTAACAGAACACCGAAACAAATTATTTCTACCTGATATCTACCCTTAAATATAAAATGAGTCATGTTTCACGGGTTTCAGGTAAATGGAAATGCATATTAGAAAGTAAGCGAATTTGTAGCGTTGCTTGGTAAAGGAATGCTAAAAGCCACAGTTACGCAAATCGTTGTCGTGTGAGAAGACGTGCATCGTGCACCCAGAGAGCAGCAGCTTTTCTCCGGTATTCAAATGTCAGTCAAAACGCACCCGCCTCAATGCATGCGTACACACAATTATTTGTTCGTTTCTCACTCTGGCTATTGTAACTGGAGCTCCCCCGACGATGCTATAATGCTATATGCTTTGTCTATAGTTTCACAGGCGAGGGCAGAATCGAGTGCGTGAGTGCGAGCGTCACACCTTTGGCGTGAGGGATTCAAACTTAACAATGAAACTGATATTTGCTATGCGATGTGATGAGATGCTTTTATTTTAGTTCCACTCATTATAACACGCCGGTTTTATTAATTAATCATACCGGAATCATCAAGCATTGTACGTGCAAAACCTGGCTCGTCATTCAGCAAGGGTTTATACTTTGCTTCGTTTCGGAAGAGCAGGAATAAATGTTGCGGTCAGCTGGTAACCAGCAAAAACAAACGTAGGAAGTAAATTTGAATTCCAAGATGTCCACATAAATAACGCATCCTGTTCTTGAGAGTTCTGCGCGATGCAGTGAAATTAACTAAGTGTTCTTGATGAAATGCGAGATCATTAACTTCAACTGTCAAGTCCGAATGGGGCCCGCTCTTTCTTTTTCTTCTGAAGTATGTATCCCGGCCGGGCACATATACGCGGTAGGCCATTAATTATCGGATAACCAGCACGCTGTTAATTATAGTGTTAATGAACAATAGGGAACAATGCTGGCTCTTATTGACCGGAGGTGTGAGGACCTGCTGCTGTCGATAATTACAAGCTATCCCTCAGTGACACCGATTCCTACTGAACAGCAAAGGTCCCGGTTAGGAAGAGTTGACGACTCTAAATCTACGTTTTTTTTTGGGTTATATTT
>JARJDX010073461.1:0-17872 GCA_030264735.1 Gymnusa sp. GC000175 | reverse complement strand
TTTCAACGTAAAGACCTGATGGAATATTGTCATTTTTTATTGAAAGTGTAATACCCTCAGTCAATCCATCAATCTGACATCAATCCATTCATGATCAAGATCATGGATTGAACTGATGCCAGATTGAACGTGTAAGGTCCGACTTAGCCCAAGCTTTTTTATGATTTCATTTATTATAAGGTTAAAAAGAAGCAGGCTTTGTGACTCCACCTAGATTATTTCCCCAGAATAATTTTTCCTGATATATGTTCTTTATACTTTATATATAATTATATTGTGTGGTATTTGCCTGTTAGTATTGATTTTTATGTTATTTATCTTATAAAAAACAGCATCCGTGCAGGACCTTCCTGATCTGAATCCCTGTTCTTCGTCGGTCAGCGATGTTAGATTTTTGATTGTGTTTACCTTTGTGGTCAGTTTAGGTTGGTATTCAAAAGGCTTGTAGTTGCTAGTAAAATGCAGGTCCTTGTCGCCTCTACCCACTCTTTGCAAAATCTTAATTAGCTTATTACCTTGTCAAAGGCTTTCTTTGTACCAGTACCTGGTTCCTAAGTTGTTCCGAAAGCCAGATTTGGTATCCCTATTATCTTCTTCAAATTTATTATAAATTCTGGAGTAATCATTTTGAGGAATAATCTCAGGAAGTGGCTCATTAGACTTATGACCGATAATGATTGCAGTTTTTGCGTTAGTTTTTTGGGAACAAAGGAAGATTTTAGCCAGTCTAATGGTATGTCTTCTGTCTTTTATACTTTATTGAAGAGGTAAAGAAGTAACTGTTTGCGTTTAAATTTTAGGAGTTTGAGTATCTCTGTGGGGATTTCGTCTGGGCCTGTCGCGTTTCTTGTTTTTGCTAGTCTTTTAGCTTTTTCTATTTCTCCTTATGTTATTGTCGAGTGTGTTACGCGAATTTTTCTTTCTATCTTGTCTCATTCATATTATATTTTTCTTTATCCTGATTTTTAAGTTTCCATTTCTTTATTTATCCATTGTTGTTTCTTCTCGTCTGTTTTCTGATGACCTGATGACGTTGTGTGGATTTCTGTTTTAAAATATTTTCATGTCTTAAATTTGTTTTCTAGAGAATTTGTTATGATTTGTTGATTAGCTTTTCGTCTATTTCCGCTGCAAGCACTCGTTGTTTGTCTTGTTCTGTTAACGTCCATACTTTCGCTCCGTACATCAGCACACATATTAATATTACTAAGGATCTGTAGATGTTCAGTTTTGTGTGCCACCAAATGCCGTTTAAAGCCCTCGTCACTTTCTTTGCCTGTGTGACTCTATGTCTTATATTGCTAGTATCTCTTCCATCTTAAGAGATAATACTCCCAAGATACTTGTGTACTCATTGTAGCATTTGATGAATTGAGCGGTTTCCAATTATAGGTCTTTCATAGGTCCTCCGAAGCACATATATCTGGTCTTGTTAACGTTTAGATTTAATCTCTACTTTGTATATTTCTCTTTTAGTTTTCTGCACATGTACTCCGCATCTTCTTTTGTCTGGGCGATCACAACCTAGTCGTCTTCGAATTGCAGTGTATACAGTTGCCTGTCTTCGATGTTGAAACCCATTCTTCTGCACTTTCGTTTCCACTGTCTTAGTGCTCTTTCTACGTAAATTTTGAAGAGCGTGGGAGATAAGCAACAATCTTGTCTAAGTCCTTTTGGTAATTTTATTTCACCCGTTAAGGTGCCATTTTGTTTTACATAAGATTTGCTACCCTCATATAGTGTCTTTATTATGTTTACGACAGTTTTGTTGATGTTTGTTCTTCGGAGTGCTTCGTACTTTATTTGGTACGGAACATTGTTATATGATTTTTGGAGATCTATAAATATGAGGTGGATTTCTTGACCTACAGTAATCTGTTTATCTATTAGTTGTTTAAGTGTAAATAAGTGGTCTGTGCACGATCTCCTGGCTTCTTCTTCTCCTCTTGGTGTATATTCACATTTTATTAATTCATTTATTACTTTCATTTTTTAGCTTGCTTATGGTTTTTCTGACCATTTCAAGCGTTATTGTTATTGGCTCATTAGTTATTGGTTTATTCTCTTTGTCTGCTTCTATAAATGTTGGTCGTTCTTCTGTAAACAGTTTGTATAGTATTCCTTCCATTGTTTCCCAGAAATTAGTTCTAAATGTGCGTTGCCTTTATTTGATGTTTTCATCCTCTTTAAGACTTTCCATGCTGTAGTGCATTTTTGTCCACCTATATTGAACTATCGCACATTTGTTCTCCCATGTTGTGTTAAGATTTTTTACAAAAAATTTTCTAACTTCCTTCTTTTTCTCCAAGTATTTCTCCCAGTGTATTCTATCTTTGCTCTGAATGGCCTTCTGATATAATTGTTTTTCCGTATGACTTCTCTCTCTATTTTTTCCGAGTATTCATAATAATTGGGTGTTTTCTTTTTCGGTGTTTCTAAACAAAGTGCTTCCTAGATTTGATGTCTGTTTCACAATGGCATAGTCAATTACATACTCGAGGTTTCTGGTTCTTTGTGTCCATGTAAATTTATGAATATTTTTGTGTCTGAACAACCCATTTGTGATTCTTAAGTTATTGTGTTCACGAAGGCTGATAAGTCTCCTGCCATATTTATTTACACTTCCACACCATATTTTCCTACGACCTTGCTGTCGTCTGCACTTTCTGTGTGCGCATTTAGGTCTCCCAGAATAACTACTTCTCTGTTCACTTCTTCGTCATATAATATGTTTTGCAATAGCTCATTAAAAGTATCATTATCTTCTGTTGATTCGTCTTTACTGGGTGCATAAACACCTAAAATTTGTAATCGGTGTTGGTGTAAGGTTAAGTTTACTAGGATAATTCTTTTATTTATACATCTCCAGTTAGTAATACATCTTTTTAGGTCTTTTTTTATAGATAATTATACCCCTCATTTTGCTCTTTCTTCCTTTGGAACTCCGCTAAATAGATGAATATATTCACCATGAACCTCTGATCCTGAGCTTTTCTTTTTCGTCTCTGTAAGTGCTGCAACTTGAACTTGCAATTTCTCCATTTCGTCCGTTATCTCGTTTATTTTTCCTCTTATCCCCCACAAATTCCACTTTGCCATTTGCATGTACCTTTTCCTTTGCCATGGTCGTTTTCGCTTCTCCGTCTGGTTGAATTTCAATGAATTGCACTTTTTAGCTAGGTTACCCTTCGACCCACAAGTGATCATGGGCGACGAGCTTCCCCTAATTCTAATAGGGACGTGCCGAGTGGGGATCTGCCAGTCACCTCTGGCAGATCCCCACACTGATTTGCAACTCTAATTGAAAACTGGTTTTATCACACATACAACCAGTTTGCAACCAATGAAAACTTCACACCACACACGAGCGCACTGCAATTGAGATTTCTTTACAAGTTCTTCCACATTCTTGGCAAAATGTCAAGTAGTAGTTCAGATGATGAGACATCAGGTCTATAGCATTCCATAGAATGTCTAAAAAATCTTAGTCTATAATTATACATGTTTTTTTACCTCTGCAACAAAAACAATGTTAATTTTTGATCACTCATTTTTTAAGACGCGTGCAATTATTAAATTATAGTGTTTTTCCACTAGGAAAAAGTATCGCTCGCAACCAGTTGCAGAGCAATTTGAAATCAGTCCCAGTCTCAGCCGACCCGTGTGTGGTCTCCCACTTTCGTAAACAGCCAAGATCACCAAACAGTTTGCATGCTTAACTGGTTTAAGACTAGCGTTGCAAATCAGTCGACCCGTGTGCGGAGGACCTAGGCAATTTGATATTTGAAGTTTTTTTTTAATTGATAATAAGATATCCAGCATCTTATCTATACACAGTTTTAGGCTTTTCTGTTCTCTCTTCATCCTTAGATCTCCCTCTATTCTCAAAAGAGTCAATTTATTAACCCATTAAATTTTTTAAATATACGTTAAAGGTTGAACAAATAAAGTTGCATAATCACATGCACATGCGCGGAATGATGCAAGAGAATTTCAAGGTCACAAAAATCTGGACCACTTTTTACTATAAAACTTTTGTCTAAATTTTACTTCTCTAAATTCAATAATAACAAAAAATATAGTAATGTTGCAATGCTTTTTTTTTCACTCAGTCTGGACTTTAAATAATCTACTAAGGTACGATTTGATACGATTTGGGGCACGCTGTGCAGTAGTTAAAAAGAAAACCGCACAGGATTTAAGATGGAGCATTAGACTTTTCTAAAAATTCACTTACTTAAACTGGTACTCTTACCAACACATAAGTACACGATGCAATAGCTATAGAGAAATAAACTAAATAAAAAAAAACGGGAAATATTGTTTTGCAATTTAATCATTTTTTTTTTAAATATTAATTTCAAAATATATTTTAAAGTAGTTTGTTATTTTTTCTTTTTTTCTGTCTTATTAGAATGTAATAAAATATAACAGATTATACAGAGATTAAAATATAGGTCACGTAAGGAATTTTATCCTTCAAAATAAGAATTATGTATGCAAGATCTTAAATATTTATGTACTATGTAATAAATATGACATATTTTATTACACGCCATATAGTTAACTCTGGTTGTATGGAATTAAATAATTTACTTATAGTAATCATAAAAATTTTCGAAATCGAGATTTTTTCGGAAATATCCGTTTTCGACTCCCCTTATTCAGAAAAAGTTGTTTTTGAAGTGGTTTCTGTGTGTGCGTGTCTGTTGGTCTGTCTGACTGTGTCCCATACTGGTAAACTTATCGGCCTCGAAATTCATATTTAAGATTTTAACAAAAATTGGGAGGTCCCAGTGACTTTTGGCTGAAATACACCAACCGGAAGTGTTAATTTATTTGTTAGGTTTTTCGTTTTTTGCAAATATTTCAATAACTATCCAGTATGTGGAAAAAATTAAGATCTTAAAAGCATTTAGAATTAAATTTGCAACAAATTTTGTTCTTATCATTTTTTCAAAAATTTAACACTTTAAGTACTCATTCTTGTTCGTTGATAAAGAACGCCTTATTGAATTTGACCTCATTAAGTAGCAAAGACATGCTGTCATTATATTCAACTGACAATTAATGAAATAGGTTTTATATCATTTAAAAGTAACGGATACCACTATTGAAGTTATTGCCAACATACATTTCACAACAAAATGAAGTTGCAGAGACATAATGCTAACCTGAGTGGCTGATAATTAAAGTAACTGAGTAACACAATTAATAAAAACTAATGAATTTTAAAATTGCCGCCAATTTTGTTCCCCAAAAAAGTGGGAGTAAATAACATGAAGTTAGCCGCAACAGTGATCTTGACGAAATTTAACATCCCATCTTAAATATATTTTATACCTGGAATTAGTTGGAATTTTTTTGTATATTTATTTAAATAATTTAAGCATGTAAAGACCTAGAATAAATAATATTTTAGGTCAGGATCGGACAGTCAAAAGGAAAGATCTTAGTGACGATAATTACAAAGATGTATGGAATTGTTAGTCTAAGATCTTATCTTTGATCTTCTTCATAAGTTAATCTTGCTTCGCTGTTATAAAGGAGATTTTGAGAAGGCTTTATAGAGTCCACATTTTAAAAGCTTTTCTTTTACGGGATTTTACTGTAGAAGACCAGATTTCTGTCACATAAGAATATGGGTATATATGGTGTAACTAAAATGAGGAAGCAAATATTTTTAATTTTGTCAAATGTCCTCCATTTGACACGAAAAAAATTCATTAAATGCTACCCCCTGTATGTACAGGGTGAGTTGTTAAGAGCGGCTCGGTCGGTTACTCTGCAAATATAAAATATTTTTAATTTTAAAGCGGAATGTTGTTATGTTGAAAGTAAACTTTATTCCTCAAATATTTTTATATATACAGGGTGTTTCTTTATGTGCAGTACACTTTGTTGTTTCAATTGGATCACCCTTTATATTTTTATATTTTGTGCTAGCAAATCAAACGATGTTTTAAACGACAAGTGACTTGGGCTTGTACTGTCATTTGTTTAGAGACAACACTTTTATTGATGTAATGACACTTTTGAGGTATTAAAAAAATTAAAAAATAATTAAATAATGTAATTTTCTCTTACCATTTTAAAGATAAAGACATTGTTTTTTACTATAGGGTAGAAGAAAGTAAATTGCTATTAAGAGAATTAAAAGATTTTAAAATTGAATGTATCTAAGCTATTAAATAAAGAAGAACCGGGGAATTTTAAAAACCATCAAAAGGCGGAAATTGTAATACCTGTGCTACGTTATGAGGGGTTAGAAACACAAAATACTACAACTTATTATGCAAGGAAAATTCAGGGAGTTTTGGCCGGCGCTGCATATCGTGGTTGAGATACCTAAGAGAAAGGTTTCAATGCACATTTACTTAACTGATAAGAACAGCGGCTTCAAAAATACGAGTAACAATTATGATTGCCAAACTCCGCAGCAGAGACGGCACTAAAAAAAAACCTAAATATATTCGTGAAATGTTACTTTGACACCTTTCACTTTTAAAAATTGTGTTAAATGTGGCTACTTTTTTAAGACGCTTCTATATAATATTACATATTTTCTTAAAGCAAGCCGTGTTGAAAATTTAATTTTTAATAGGGTTTGTAAAATAATATACTATTACTGAAATTTTATATTTAAAAATGTTTCAGTTCTTATATTTTTATTATTATTAATATTTTATATGTAATTCAATTTTCTACAAAATTGGTATTTACACTTATCCTCCAAGTCCAGTCGTTTATGATAAAGTAAAAATTTAAACATTATATATGTAATATGTACTTTAAATTTTAAAACGAAAACCTTTATTTTTTATTGCAGATTCAGATTATGCTGAAAAAAATACATAAATTTTGCTAGTTACAAAATTTTGTCATGTAGGTGGCGCTGTAATCGCAGAAAAACAATATCTTGCGATTATTTTTTCCTGAAAAAACAGCGTCACCTAATGTGATAAAAAGAAAGTGTTTTAAGTAAAAGTAATTAATTTATTTTAGCAACTGAATCTGTAATAAATAAATGGAGGATCCTATTTAAAACTTTAAAATTGCCCCCTTTTCAGTGAAAGGATCAGTGCCGTACTTACCTATTTGGAGGCCCTAGGCGCAAAAATATTTTGAGGCCTCCTAAAATTGGTTAAAATGCCGATATTTTATTTATCGCCATAAAAAAAAATTTGAACATAGAATAAAACATTTGCGAGGGAGCTGTTGAAAAAATTTACGAATAATCATCTTCGCACTAACACAAAATTTCAAATACTAAAACTATATAAAATATTGGGGCCTATAAACATTGACTAGATGCTGACCATTTCTCACACGAGCACCCTAAATAAAGATAAATATAAGATACTTGAAATATATACAAAACTATTAAATAAAAAAAAATCTTAAATCCGATGCCCCCCTTTTGCCGAGGCCTACAGCTAGCGCCAACTGCGCCTATAGGTAAGTACGGCACTGGAAAGGATTTTCTTTGGTTTAAATAATAAAAATATTTTTTTTAATATTAAACACGTATTTATTAAATTTATATTTGGAAGTGTATTTCTCAAGATATTTGACCATTTCCAGACTTTCTGCCCACCCTGTGCAGTATCAAAATTCATTAATTTTTTACGGGGAAATAATTTCGTATCAACCCATAAAAAAATAATAAACTTCGGTTAAAAAAATAAAATTTATAGTAAAGCTAGTTATCAAACGAATAAAAACGATAAATTCAATAAAAATTATTTGCTTCGAGTTTCAATACAGATACAAAATTTTCTACAAAGCTCCATATTAATATCAAACGCTTTCCGAATAAAAACTTTACAGTTACAATATTGCTGGTATAAAAAAGGTGTGTCAGATTTAGAATACTAACGTCTACAGCCTAAGCGTCCAATATTGGATATTCAACTGTTTTTCATCTTGTCAAATATGACAAATGTACTGAATATTTGCTTCCTAAAATTCAAATTTATTTTTAATTTGATTGATTTTGGAAGTAATTTAGTAAAATTTTAATTTCTAGAAGACTAATATTTTATATTTTTTGTAAAAAATTTTTTGCTACTTTTTTCACCGATAACTGTTTTTATTACTAAACAATGTTTATTTTTTTAATTAAACAAAAGTTTAAGTTAAAAAATTTTAGTGGCACAAATAATAATTTTGTGGTTTTTGAGCAAATTTGTCCACCTAAAAGTAATTCATATAGATACGTACTCACATGTAGATAATTTTTAATTTTGTACACTCTTACACACATACACATATTTAAAAATTAATTAAATAAATAAAATGTTACAAATATGAAGAATTTTTGTTTTATAAAATTAAAATGTAATATGAAATGTTAGGATTCCTTGTCACGTCAATTATAATTTAAAGGATATCAATCGTCATCAAAAGAGTCACTAGTAAAAATTAAAGGCCATGCGAGCAAACGGATCCCTGTTTCTTTTGTATTTTTCTATATGTAGTAAACTGCACAGACTAAATTGGACGCATTTTACATAAATATATTATAAATTTTTTTTTTTATATCGAACCCTAAAATTTCTAACTAAACAAACAGCGAGAAGTATTAAATTTATCCTTTAAATCCGTGTGTTTACCAAATACATTTTCAAAATTGCAGCTTAAAATATTTTGGCAAGCAATAACAACAAAACGTTTTTGACCATTTTGGTTATATGAAATTAAAATATTGTATGATATATTTAAATAATTTAAATAAAAAAAGAAGTGAAAGTATAAAAAATTACTGGAGTATTAAAGAATTGCATTTCTCGAAGCTTTACTGTCATTTTATGGACTCCCTGTATATGACTTTTAATAATCGCGAGTTTTTTTTATAAATAATTTAATTGTTTTTTGTCAAATATTATTTGGTAAATTAAAGATTAAAAATTTAAAAAAAATTTTACTCAATTTGCAATAATTTTATCTTGCTTTAAAATATTAAAGATTGTTAATTATTACTCACCTAATAAGTTTGTTACTAATACAAAAAATATTAAAATCCTATAAGCACATTTTAATAATTTATGAATTGAAATGGTAAAACGAAAAATAATGGAACAAATTAAAATAAAATTTTTAACGTATTTGACTAATGCACATACTAATAGAGAGAACAAAAACAATCACGTTTTTGATTAATTATATTTTGATGCAAAGCATAAATAATGCATTTTTGTATTGATCACAAAAAAAGCAATTTATCAGGTCCAATTTGTTCAAGCTCTGCCATGAAATAATATTTTAAATGCTCAAAACAAAAAGCCATTCACACTATCCTTAATTATTCACAATCCCACAACACACGCGTTAACGACACTTAATAATTTAAACAACATAGTAATTATTATTGATTAAGCAAGGGTGGTATGCATTTACTTAGCATTTTATGTCATTGATTATTAACATAATTACATATTTCTGCCTAATTGCACGTTATAGAGCACCCAGCTTTAATGTAAGACGCCGTTATAAAAGACATTAATTGTTAATAGCAAGATTTAATTACTTAATAAGCAATGCATGATGAAACTGGCTAAATTCAAAGTGTGCAACAGACAGGACTAAATGCCATAATGGTTTCCTGCCTTGATGAAGATAACTAACGTATTGTTTCATTTAGTTATCTCACTTGCAGTGTGAAATGCAATTAAAATAAAATACGAATTTAGTTTTTTCTTGCATTTCTTAATAATACAGGTTGTAACAACTTGTTGTTTTTTAAGATTAGATTTTAAACAAATTATTACTTTTAACATAGATTATGGTGATAAAATCAGAAAAGCCAGTAAATGTTAGGTTTTTGAGTTATTTGGAAAAGCGACATTTGTTTTCTAAGAAACACCCTGTATATTTTTAAGGAAAAAGCAATTTAAAGAAACAAATCTTACGGGACATCAAATCATTACGCTACATCTTTGTTGTACTGTCAAGTAGGCCAATAAATAGGCGATGAAAGGTAATAATAAATTTTCACAAATTATCATGAATCAAAATTATTTTTATGCTTTTTACCGAAGAAATATTTAATTAGTTAAAAAATGGATTTCACACGATTATACGCTATGTCGTACAAAAAAATAGAGATCAAAGAAGACATTTTTGCAATGATAAAAAGTAAATGTTTTAAATCAAGAAATAAAAAAAGACAAAAAAACAATTGAAAACCAGGTTGTCAATTATTCAAGAAAATGACGTTTTTCATATGGTATATCCTGCACACTCTTGTAAGTTTCGAATTAAAAGAAAATGACAAACAAATAAGTCTTAATTAATGATTATTATAAACTGAAAATAATTTACGATATTTTAAAATAAGTGTATTTAAAAAAATTATTTAAAATGAAATATAAGGAATAAACAGGAACAAAAGTCAAGTGTTAAGTGATGCATTTTTTAATTTTTTTTCTGACATCTTTCCTGACCTTCACGAAGTTTTTTTTATTAATTCCAATTATGACTTCCAATATTTTGTTTCGTAAATTATCAACGCTATCTAAGCTTCCTTTAAATAACTCTATAAAAAGAAATCTTAAATAGTCCAGGGGACGTAGGGGCCACCAGAGGAGGCAATTGGTTTCTAGCCATCTGCTGTCCGAAGTTTTGTTTAATAAATCTCCGGTATCGCTATAATCATGTGGAAATATTAATTTCTTATAATCAAAAAACACACTTTCAAAAATATTTTTTTAAAAACTGGGTGTACCATACACCAGTCAAAGTTCTTTTATAAAACATCGGTCCAAAAATTTTAGACCTAATGTTTCGCACCAGACTTCTTTTTCTTCATTCGATGCCCACTCTGACGAAGATTGGCAATCAAAATTGCTAATTCCTCGTTGGATGCTGCAGACCTAAATAATGATCTGGTAGTTTCCCCGTAGCAGACTCATAGTTTTTTTCACCAGGATGTTCTTCAGCGTCCCCAGGTGCGATATCCATTTTTTTTCCTTGAGTAATAAATTGCAAGATGCTACAGTAACTGGGTAATTTTGTTCATTTCTTCAAAAATAATTGTCTTTGTTGTCCGCCCATGAAATTCGGAGCATACGCCTGAATGTCCACATTTAAAATGCTTCGACCATCTTGCACATTAGCTTCCTTATTTTCGTGAACGCTTTCCTTTCATGCGTAATTTTTTGGGCATAGTCTCAATGCTCATTCAACCAACATTCCAGTTATTTGAAATGTTGCACGCGATCAATAGTGACATTCACAAGCATCAGCAGTCCACCTGGGCGGTTGATGTTTAGAAATTATCATAGAAATTATAAATCTAACTAATTTTACCTTGAGGATTCCGGGAGTGTAGTCGAAATAGGTATTTGCTACTTTAATAATGTTTATTTTTCTGATTAAGCATTTTGCAATTTATATATTTGGATTTAATTTTTCTTAAATTATTACCATATTCTTAGCAATAGTTTACAAACCATCGAAAAAACTAAAAATTCTAATGTTCCCATTTGGTCAATATTGTCTGCATTACACAATACTTGTATTACTTTTTTTGTGATTTTATTAATATTTCGTGAATTGTACCTAAAGACAAATTCATCCCACGTGAAATATCTCTAAATGAATTTTCGTAGTGAACTTTCCTTTCGGTTGTACTTGGTTAGATAATAATTCGGCATACCGCCTAGCCGATTGCAATTCTTTTTAGTTTGAGACGTATTAAATAGCATTTTAACCTACACATTTTTCTTAATAAGTAAAATCCATGATATACGATGTCGATTTAATTACAAAAATTCTATTAAGATAAGAATTATTACTTTTCACACTTACCGTTAGTTGTTGGTTTGCTTGACTCTATAAGTAGGTTTGGCATAAAATGTGCCGTGTTTTATTAGCTCATAACTCCATCATTTTTAAAATTAGGATTATCATTTATGAAGACTTTTTTTATTAAGAATACTTTTCTTTTTCGGAATATACAAAAACATACTGGTTTTCTATTTAAAAATTTTTTTTTTTTGTAATAACTCGAAAACGTGACTCATTGTTGTTTTTTGGTTTACGACACCGTAATCTACGATAAAAGTACTACCACACTGTAAACTGCTCATTTGATTAACTTCGTTTCTCCAAATATCTAGTTACCAATCTTGTCCACTTACATTTAGAACACCCTGTGTACTAATTTTTTTACGATTACGGCACCGTAATCCACGGTAAAAGTACTACTACATTGTAAACTGCTTATTTAATTAACTTCGTTTCTCCAAATATCTAGTTACCAATCTTGTTCACTTACATTTAGAACACCCTGTATGCTAAAATTTTTCCTATTTTTTTATATAATTAAATAAACTTTGCAAATGATGTTTAAATAATATTTTATTTAGAATTGATCAACTAAAGTTTAAAAATACAAAGTTATTTTGATTAAGTTTGTTTTACAATTACAATTAAGTTAAATTAAAGCAATATAAATAAATAATTATTTTTGTTTACATTTTTCAATTATAATAAATAAACTTTAGGTTAAAATTAAAAAGTTGCATATTGAATTATAGGTTTTTTTAATGCTAGCCATTCTTCCTTCCGTGAAATTTTACACAAAATTTTTAGTTGCTAATAAATTTTAGATTACAGGTAATATAAAATGTATTTTAGTAATGCTGATGATAAATTACCCATAAAAGTCGTGCTCTGCAAGGCAATTTCTGTTAGGAATTGTGATACCTGTCGTTAACGAATAATCGATGAACTTTAACCACTTTAACCGGGTTAAAATTGCTGCTCCATAATAAAATAAAACCAGAGATATTATTCATCCTCAAGCGTCAAATAATTTTACTTTAATACACATTTTTGTGTTGTGCACATTTAAAAAATAAAAGTAAATTGTGTATGTGACGGTTATTTGCGAATAACACGCGATGTGGTCGTAGTAGTAGTAGTGGTAGTAATACTATAATACTCTGGGCTTGTTTTATTTTAACTTTTATTACAAGGTTTCTCCTTTCACCTTAAAAATCACTGAAAGAAGGTTTAACTTGACTGTATTTTGTAAAGCGTTCCACAATAAAAGGCTTTTAATTGACAATGTAAATCCTAATGAACGCAACTTGCTTAAATTTGTATTTTATTTTTTGCAGGAACGGCGTACAGAATATGCGAAGAAACAGGAGATTGGTTTTTTCACGAGATCTTTAACAAAACTTGGTCGAATTACACGACTTGTGTTAATGAAGAGGATTTATGGGTAAGCTAAATAAACACGTTTAACGTGGTAGTTTACCAAGGGGGCTCGAATTATTGGTCTTAGACTTCCAGTTGATCAAGCACGGATTGTTCAATCCCAAAACAAAATAGGTTTAGCTATTCAGTACAGGAACACGTTATCAGAGCGAATTAATTACAGGCCTAATCTCCCTTCATATATTTATTTTAAAATTATTGGCTCATTTTCACTCTGCGCAGTTTAAACATTCCGAATTACCGCTCCAATATTAATTAAATATTTAACTATAATTAAAATGTATACTTTTTAGGGTATATTTTTTAAACTAAAAATTTTTGCAATAATTTAAAATAAATTTATTAAAAAACAAAAATTTGTTAAAAATTAGCTTAGTTTAGAATAATTTATAAAATTTGTGTAAAACTTTTGCTTTCATTTATGAAGTAAATGGCTCCTAATGATTTACGAAGTAAATGAAAGTGTAGTAATCTCAAATTATCTCAAAAAAGTAATTTCGAAATTAGGATTTTTGCGGAAATATACGTTTTCGGCTCCCCTCATTCATAAAAACTTATCTACGAAGTGGTGGCTGTCTGTCTGTGTGTACCTTGTTTTTTTTTTTAATATTTTTATAATTACGCAGAAATGTGACTTTTTAAAAAATTTCAATTTTCAGATTATTTTAAATAATTTTTAAATTAATTGGAATTTTGAAACTTTTTCAGCAGAATCTAAGTCAGCACAGAAATGTACACAACACTATCCAAGTATCTACCTTTAATAATAAGAAATATACCCATGGTGGCTACTTAATTTGGATCACCATGGATACTATCATTCTCTTTGTACATGACAGCAAGAGATAAAATTTTTGCTTAAAAATATTTGAAGAAATATATTCTTTTTAAAGTTAAGCTGAGAATACACTGCATATCTTTAACTTTTACTGATAAACATTTTTAAACATATTTTGAAGAGGTAATAATACTTTCTTGCGTGATTTTTTTTACATTTGGTAGGCTAAATTTATCGATGAAAGAAATTGAAACCAAAATTAATTTCAAATTATATTTATCTGAAGTTAATATTGGAGTGTGTATAAACTCGTTAAAGGATTTTATTTATTAAAGTTTTTTCCCAACATTATCATTTGTTACGTTTTACTATTTTCCACTTTAACTACAAGCCTTCACCAACATCTAATGTGACTTTATTATGGCATTTTATCGTTATATCCTTTTAATTTTTGAAATAAATATATTACTGCTTACTTTTTAAACCTTATTCCACAACATTTTATTATCCTGGATATTCTGAAAAACAATTACTGCGCTTTGAACATTGCTTCTGTTCGTCGAAGCGCAATTTAATTTTTGTGCTCTGTTTTAAATTGATTTGGTTTTATAAAACGGGGCACAAATAATATTATAAACCTTTTTCTTCATTATTAAATAAACGATTTAATTATGTTGTTATCGGCAAATATATCGAAAAAAAAAATTAAATATTTATCCAATTTTGGAACGTATGTATAATTAAAAAATAGCCGGTAACATAACTTATTGTAAGTTCATCACCAATAAAAAAAAATATTTGTCTAATTATATATAATTATAATAACTATAATTATAATAACTATAATTTTAAAAGAAAATATTAAATCTGTCTCAATGTCAAGAAGCATTACTCTTATACATTATTGTAATTAATTTGCTGCAATAATTTAATAAAAATAATTTTATATTCAAAGTATTTAATTTTAATTATATTAAATATATAATATTTTAAAAGGGTGACGCTTTAGCGATACTAATGGTGAAGGTGCCGGGCATCTACAATAAATAAATCTTTTTAAACATATCTTTTAAATTTTTGAAAATTTAAACCAATTATGTAAATAATTAAGATAATAAAAATATCAATAAAAATATTTATGTTTTAATTTTGTGAAACAATAAATTTCTAAAATTTAAGATTGATAACCAGGGAGAACTTAACGATAAATTCTTTTCAACGATAATTTTTAAATAAATATTTTTATTTTTATATTTTTGCCAATAAAATGAAAACCAATAGAACTAGGACAAAAATAGATACAGAAAATGAAAGGTTTTTGTCCCTACACGTGCCCGAAGTATTTCAGTTTCCTAACCTTCACTACGGTCAGCACTTCCCTTTCCTTACCCATTCCAGTTGCCTCACACCTCTGCGAATTTGTATATTTCCCGTATTTTGGTCTTCAAGTCGTACTTCTGCCGTCTATTGCCAGTAAAGATTTTCTATTATGCGAATGTTTTTGTCGTCGGCTCCGGTGGTCTTAAGTAAGTATCTTAGGTAAGTTTTCGTGCTTTCACCCGATCGAACGCTTTTCTAAAATCGATAAAGCACAGGTGTACATCGTAGTTAACATTTCTGCATCTCTATATTAATACAGCGCAAATAGTGCTTCTCTGAAACCTAAAGCCAAATTGCGTCCTCGCATTATCGGTATATTCGACGGTGTATATTTTAAGAAATATCTTACGAGCGTGGCTCATTATGCTTACAGTACAATATTCGTCGCATTGCTTTGATGTTGGCTTTTTAGGTAGTAACAAAAGTGGATTTAAGCCATTCTTCGGGTATCTTTCCCGTATCATACATTAAATTATTTAGGCGAGTAAGCGTATTTATGCCATTTTCGTTGAAAAGCTTGATTATTTCTGTCGTGATTTTGTCTGGGCCTACCGCTTTACCATTTTTTAATGTGTTTATCGCGTTTCTAACCTCCTCCTTTGTTATTTGAGGTTCAGTATAGGCGTACTTCATACCATGGTCTTCCGGACGAGAGTCTTCAAAAAGCTTGTGGTTGTAGTCTGTCCACATCGATATTTTTTGGTGTCTGTGATCCCATTTCCACTTTCGTCAACAAGTCTTCCCTATACTTTTTTCCTTCCAGTACCCGCGGCTTTATTTATCTTGCGATACACATTAAAATATATACAAATTCCTTTGAAGCACCGAACTCAGAACTGGGCGGTTTAAATTTACAATTCAAATTATTCTGAGTGACATAAAAAATAATAATAACAAAACCTGAATTCAAGATTACGAACACGAGTACTCACTATATATTTTTGGTATTAATATACGGGACCGAATCTTGTCTAAATTTATCGCTTTCAAGCGTGAACATAGTGCATTCGCGGCATGTTTTAAATGTTATGAATCCACTTCGTCATTAACGATACTTATTTTTCTGCTTCAATTTGCTCATATCAAAGAAGTCATTACCATAGTTTTCTTTATTTCATTTTGTTTCTTTGTACTATTTCTCGCCACCTTTTCCTGTTTTTTTGGCGTTAGCGTTAGCTTATACACTGAGTCGCTGATCGCCCCTTTGACTTAAATCGTCCATCGTCTTGATGACCTTCCTCAGGTACGAGATCCTTCCATTTTCCCTTGGACATCAATCGCTCAAAGTTGTCATCTGATTTTCTTTCTATATTATCAAAGAACTTAAGTATTTTGTTATGCGTTAGTTGGGGTATTACTTGCGGCTCTCTAATTGTTACACCAGCACCAGCATTTAAACGCTTCCAATCTTACTTTTTTTGGGCTTTTAATGTACATGTCTTTGCAGCATATAATGCCACTGGGAATATAATATACTTCTGATAAGCATGATGTCTTATCTCCCTATGTTTTCTGCAGAATTTTTGACTGCTCTCTTTTATCCTATATCTCCGTTTAGTTCCTTTGGTGCTACGATCTTTACTGGTAATCCGGGTCTAGGACAGTTCGGCGCGGCCAGTTTGGCGCGGCCGTTTTGGCGCAGAGACGTTTTGGCGCGGGACGTTTTGGCGCAGGACGTTTTGGCGCAGGGACGGTTTGGCGCGAGTGATTTCGACGCACAACTTTGTATATATTTATTTATCAGGAAATTTTTTCTCTTTATAAAGGAAAGCACAAAATATAACAATTACCTATATTTGATTAATTCATGCAAAATTTATGATCAATTTTATTGGCAATATTAAAAGTTTAACAAATATTTAATATTTAATGAGGATTTGAACATAATCAAAAATATGATTAAGAGTTTTTCATCAAAAGTTTAAAATATTTTTTCTGCTAAAGTCAACTATTGAGTCCATGTATTTTTGAAAAAAAAGGTCAAAATTCTACGAAGTGGTAGTAAAAAACATTTGAAAAGGGTATGCATGAGTTTCGGAAGCACTGCTCTTTTGAATCGAGGTATAATGACGTTAACCTTGTCATAAATTAATACTTACTTACTATACTTCTCATTTTTAATTTAATTCTAATATTCACCATGTTTTGCCAAAACTACTCAACTTAACAATTGGTTTTAACTAAGGTGACCAGATATGATTTGTAGAAAAGGAGTTCGGCAAGTAAAAAAAAATTGGCAGTTATAGGGACTGCCGATAGAAGTAAAAAGCATGTCGGTGACGCGAACGCACGAGATTACACCCATACAAAAAGCATTAAACCCGCACAGCACACGACCGCTGCGCGTGCGCCAGTCATTAGCATGTCGGTGACGCGAAACCATAAGATTTTCCCCTACCAAAAAGTTCCAAACGCGGCTAAAAAAGTTTTCACTTCAAAAATTAGCTAGACAGGTGTCGCTTGTGCACAGATATACTCTGCACA
>JARJDX010073443.1:0-10142 GCA_030264735.1 Gymnusa sp. GC000175 | reverse complement strand
TTATGAAAAAAACACAAGAGTACAAAAGTGTGTAAAAATAAATTTTACACAAATTTTGTTCTTATCATTTTTTCAAAATTAAACATTTTAAGAACTCATTGTTCATCTCAAATTAGTAAATGAAAGTCGTGTGGTGACCACACCTCCATTTTTTTATATGAATTTTAATCAATTTTTGTTAAAATTTTAATGATATTGCTTAAAATTATAATCATTTTAAGGAAATTTAGGAAACTTTTCTTAAAATTAAGGTAAATTTTGTCAAATTTTGGTGATTTTCTTTAAAATTTAAATGATTTTTGGTAAATTTTGTATGAATTGTAAAAACTTTATTGTTTTTAGAAAATTTTATTTTATTTTTGTAATACATTATCAATTTCTTTCGAACCATTTGCCAAAGGAAAGATAATTTTGGTTGATATTACGTCGATTTTGAATAGATTTTAAAATATTCTTGATACTTTTAAAAAGCAATGAATTCTACTTTAAATTCACAAAAAAATTTATTTAAAATTCGAATTTTAAAGTCGATTTTTACATTTTTAAAAAGCAACATAAAAATTTAATGCAGAATTTTTAATATGCAACCTTTAAATTATGAGGCTTTAGTTATTAATAACATTTTACAGGATGATTCGTTAGGCCGTTTGGGTTGTATAACGAATACAGATAGACACAACTTTGAAAGCCACTTTTTCTAACTTCTCTTCTTCTTCTTCATTTCTCTTAACAGAGGAGTCGTGGTTTGGCTTCACTGCGTGGCTCTGCGCGCTATATCGCGCCATTCCTTGCATCTCTGGTTGCTTTAATTATTGAATATTTGTCAGATCTTTTATTTGGTCTGACCATCTTTTTGGACACCATCCTCTTGGTCTTGTACCCTCTATCTTTCCCTGAACAATCAGAAATTGTCATTTTTTTCTCCTGTAAACGTGCCCAAAGTAACGTAGTATTCGCGAGTATACCGTTTGTGAGAGTCGTTGTGGTTCCTGTATCACATTAAGAATGGACACGTTTGTTTGTTTGTCTGGCTGACTTAGGAGGGTCAAAGTCGGGTATTTCCAAAAAATCTTGATTTCGAAAATTATCGTGACATCACTTCACAAATGAAAGTTAAATGAATTTTTTTTCATTGAATAGATCTAAAATCCTTTTTATTTGACATTCGTGCGTAATTAATTAGACAAAAAAATTAATAAAAATCATGGAATGTTTAGCGCTCTATAAAAACGCGTAATATCGAATAAACTTTAATCAAGGAAGTGGTAGACATTAGGTTTTTGAGATATTTTATGCTTTAAATCTTTCTGAAGTGGTAAAACCGGTAAATAACTATGACATGTCTCCCATAGTAAAAGTTTTCTAAACCGTCCACAAGATGGCGTCAGACTGATTGAAATTGACAGTAGAATAGTAGTGTCAAATGATATGTGTATTTTTAAAAACTAAAAAAAAATTATGCAAACATTTATGATGTCGACATTTTGAGGTTCTCTAAGTAGGAATTTATCGTTTTTGATATAATGCCTGTTTGTGTGGATGTGTATCTGGATGGCTACTTTCATGTGTCCTTTCTATAGACAAAAACATAAAAATTTATATCTAGGATTTAAATTATATGATCTGAAACTGTACAGTTTTTGGTTAAAATGAGTAAACCGGAAGTGGAGTTTCGTATTATTTTTTAGTTTTTTGCAATTATTTCCTACAAAAAATAAATATTTTAACAAAAGTTGTATAAATAACCTTTTTGCAAATCACGATAGCAACAACTTTTTTTTTAAAAATTTTTTTTATTTGGTGAAGTTTTTTATTTCACTTACAGAAAAGTCGAGTGGGAGACACCTTATTTGTTTAAGTCGTTGATCTGCAAGATAAAAATTTTCCACACAATTTGATATCATAATCAATATTTTTCTTCCAGTGGAAATTTTTAAAAAAATGTAATCTCTCTAATTTTTTAAATTTATTAATTACTTACAAGGTTATTTACTTCTAATTTTCTACAAGTTTTGTGAATAATAAAAATAAATAAGTTGTCCTTATATAAAGTTCATTAAAAAATGTTAATTATTTTTTATTACTTTAACTAATGCTTTGGTAGTTTAAACATCTATCTGCGATTTAAGTTGAAAAAAATGAGTGTCAAACGTTGAAAGGTATAATTTTGAACGTAAAATGTGTAAAGAATTACTAATAAAAGGAAAAAAGCCATAAAATAGTAATCTGCTAATTAATGGTGTGTATAATTACACGTCGAACGGTGTTCTGTATGGAAACCACGGTGAATCGTACATTTGCGGACCCCGATGTCCTTGGTTCATGTCTTTCAACTTGTGGCCTACTTGTGCTCGCTAATCACTAATCGCCATTACATAAGAGCGGCAAATTTATTTACAAACATCTATTTATAACTGGCATCGAGTAAATGCATCGCTCCTAGTCTCTATAATAATAAAACGCGCTATATCTTATGACATAAGATCACATATGTGCTACAATGCGCCGTGAATTCTTAAAGCTTTTCATTTCAATTAACCTCCGTGGGTTAAACCCAATACTAAGCGCGTCTACGCACTTTTTTTATGCTCGGAATATTTATTTCGCAACCGATTTATTAATTTTGAACAATTTATGAACAGGCATGGCGATAATTCTTGCAAATCACATATGCGCGAGGAATGCACTTATGAAATAAAAGCAAAACAAAAAATATTTTGGAATTCTTCCTCACGCGTGCGCGCTTTAATAAATTTATCCAAACCAAAGTAATTAACACATGTGGCGAGATTTTGATTGATATTAATTAATACATATTTTTTAAAATTGCTCCTATAATCAACGCAAATTTATATTATTTCTCTTTATTAATACGGTATTTGAACCTTGCACTATGTATTAGGTTAATAACCCGTGGAATCATAAATATTTGTTTAAACTTTTTTCTTTTCAAATTATTCGTGTTTATTGTGTTTGCGCAATATACTGCTGCATTCATCACGTGCAATTTTTTTTTCACCGCTTTATATTATTCGCGTAAAAATGATTTATTTGTGTGAAAATTATGGAAAGGTTGATTCGTTGCAAATGTAAAATTTGATGTTGCGTTTTTTATATAATTTTTCATCTGTGAGGAAATTTAAGGACGTAACCATTATGTCACAATTATCACTTTTATAGAAAATTAATTCCATGCAAATGTTTTATTTAATTTTAATATACAAGGTGATTTAAGTTAATAAATTATTTGTTTAATAATTTTAATAATGCGCATGAGAAAGTTTCTAACCTTTTTAAGAATTTATTTTTGCAAAAAACAATGAAATAAATATGTTAATTAATGAATTTTTTAGTTCATTGGCAACCAAATATAAATTTTATTTGGGAAAAAGAAATTCGCTTCATTAAAAATATTTAAAATGTAGCAAATTATAACAAATATAAATAAATTTTATAGATATTATACAAAAATTTGAATTTTTTTCATTTAGAATTATAAATAAATAAATTTTTGCGGTTGAAAGCGTAAAATATTACTAAATTAAAAATGCGCAACCATTTCTGGTAATTTTTGTTTTTAAAGTTATAAAATTTCTGCAAGTAATTTATATTGATATACTAAATCACTTTTGTAAAATCTTAAATGACGTTAGTACTGAGGATGTAAATATTTATTTCTAACTGGGAAAAGAAATGGAATTTAACAATTTTTAGAACCACCGGCCAATTTTTAGTTATGTTTTTGCCAATCAAATTAGTTGATAATTGATTAAACATTGTTTTATTTCTGTTAAAAGTGACGGATATGTCTCGAATTATAAAGCTTCCTCTATTATATTTTAATCTTTTTCTCCAAAAGGCCGGCCAGAGATCATTTCTATCAAAAAATCCAAAAGTTTTGCACCGTTCTGCAATATTCCATGATTTAGAACCCCAAAGCAGTTAGCTCTAATGAATATTTTGTACATTCGTAGTTTTGAGTTACGGAAAACGAAAAATTAGAAAATGAAAGTCATGTGGTGACCACACATACATTTTGATAAAATCTTGAATAATAAAATAATGTATAAAATTTAATTCATTGACACAACAATTTAAATTAAACAAAATCAAAAATATAAATTTTACTCACTTGGATTTTTTTGCTCTTACTTTAAGTAAGTACAAAAATATATTTTAATTTATACATAGTGTTTAAAGATAATTTATATTTGTTAAACAATTGATGTTCAGCTTTTGTCCACTTCCCTTCAAAACTACAGATGCAGGAACAAGTGCGCTATTGTGTTCAAAATTTCAATTGATATGCATTGCAAAGTTAGGGTCTGATTTAAGTCCGATTTGTTTAAGACGTCTCACGAATTCATTCCGTTTGTGACGGGAAGTTTATTGATTAAAACAGACAGCGTCTTATTCAAACTTGTATTCAGTTGGTTTTAAGTTTAAATTTAATTTATATAATATGGCAGAAATATCAGTCATGTGATAATTTTTTTTTAAATAAATCCTGAATAAAAATTAGTAATATTTTTACATTCCCGACAAGAGAATTTTTAGTAATCGTGCAATTTCTTTTGAGAATTCATCAGATGTTGATGTTTTGAGACAAGATACGAACATTTTTGGCATGATGTCTCTGTCTCTCTTTCTGGGTACGTGTGTGAGGGTATGTGTTTGTGGATTTTCTTGCGTCCTTCCTACAGGTTCAACGAATAATCTAAACAACATGAAAATTTATATCTACGATTCCTTTTATTTTTAACCGGAAGTAAAAAGATCACTTTTTTAGTCATACAAGTCTTTGAAAAACGTTTTATCAAGATTTTATCTTAAAATGAAAAGCGATACCCAGATTTCTTCTAGTATTCGTGGTAATTGAAACTTAACAAATCCAAAGTCGTTTTCCGTAACTCAAAACTATAAATGTACAAGATATTCATTAGATTCATAGAATATGGCAGAATGGTGAAATTTTTGATAGAAAAGGCCGGCCCTTTGAAGAAGAAGATTTAGAACAAGAGAGAAGAAGGTGGCTTGATAATCTGGAGGAACTAGTAGTTACAAAAGTTAATGGGTAATAAAGACACAGCCCAAAATAACGTCCAATGGAAAAAATATATAATAAGAATACCGAAAAAACGCCCTTCATCATGGAATACAGCAGAATTTCCTCTCTTTAAGGGAAGTTTTTTGGAACAGTGAGAGAGTAATACGGTTTAAGAATCTACACAAAAGGAGACAAACAAGAGAAAATTGCTAGATCGAATAGTAATAATAGCAGAAATGAAAATTGTACGCAAAATGGAGAGGTAAACGCTGAGGTACAAAATCAGAGAACTTCACTAAGTGGTCAAAATAACAGCTTATAGAATGGTATGTACATATGAGCAGAATGAAGGAGGACCGAATAGCCAGAATAGTCAAAGACAAATCGCCATTCAGCCTTGGATACATTAGAAGATCAAGGAAGAGATGGAACGACACACTTGCATAATGATTACAAACCAAGAAAATTATAAACAGGCAGTCTAGGAAAAGAGAAGAAGATTCGAAAGAAATTATGATTTCCAAAAGCTAATGAGCGATAAAGACATAGCCCAATAAAACGCCCAATGGACAAAATGAGGACGCCGATGAAAAAGCACTAAAATTACTTATTAATGCATAACTCAAAAGATAACGAAGCGTAGAATTCCTACCAGAGGATATAAAAACTATGAAAATGCAAAACTGGGCGACTCCAGAAGAGATTAAACTTTGTTTTAAAACTCTGATGAGCACAATGAAAATCAAGTAACAGAATACGCTGATTTGATTAGCTTTTGGTAAACTAAGATCATGTTTTATGGTTCATAAGTTGGTCAGATTTGTGTCGCAGCTGATTAAGTTCATAGTTTACAAAATCATATGATTATTTTATAGTTTTTCACGGATTATTCTTGTAAATGAATTACTTTCCACCTTCAGGTTTTTAGTGCTACTATAAATTTTAATAATAGAGAAATATGAAAGATGATGGTTAGGAAGCCAAAGTCTACTCAGGATTGTAATTCCTAAAACATAGAAGAACAAAACGAAAAAGGTGAAAGAGCAGAAAAAGAAGAAGAAGAGGAAGAACAGTACCGACCCATTGTTTGTTTAGGTTCTTTATTTGCTGATTATAAAAGCTTCTCAGAAAAACGCCTTATCTCTTGAAATTTTGAAACGAATAATAGAAAGATATGGATGATTCGTAAGAAAGCAAAGCTTTAGTATTGTAATTCCTAAAATAAAGAAGGATAAGAAGAAGGCGACCAAGAAAAAGCAGAAAAAGAAGAAGATTACGATTTATCATTTTCTTAGGTTCCCAATTAGCTAATTATAAGAGCTTCTCATTCTTAAAACTCGACTACGTCTTTTGGTTGTTAAATTTTTGAGCTAATTGTTAAATGGATTTCTTACATTTCAATAAAAAATTAAAAAATAATGAAAATCACTTCTACATTTTTCATATTATTTTCTGTTTTTGAAGCTGCACACAACTTTATTACATGCAAAAAAACAGAGAAAAAAATTACAGATAAATAAATATCAATTTTAAAAAGTTTCAAAAATGAAATGATTTTGGTGATTTTTGTTGAAATTAAATAAATTTGATCAAATTTGAGCGATTTCTTACATTTCTACAAAAACTAAAAAAATTATGAAAATCACTTCTACATTTTTCATATTTTTTTCTGTTTTTGAAGCTGCACACAACCAACATCCTTATAACATGCAAAAAACAGACAGAAAAAAATTACAGATAAATAAATATCAATTTTTAAAAGTTTCAAAATTAAATGATTTTGGTGATTTTCGTTAAAATTAAATAAATTTGATCAAATTTGAGCGATTTTCCTTAAAATTTAGATGATTTTGGTTTAAATGTGCGATAATTTTAAATAAATTTATGTAATATTTTTTAATATGTAATATAATTTTAATGAATTTGGATAAACTTTGAAAATCGATAGAAAATTGCTCAAATCTGAGCGATTTTCGTCCAAATTTAGATAATTTTTGTAGATAATTGGAAGATATGATTAGATAATTTTGATAAATATTTAATTGATTTTGGTTAAAATTTCGGTGATTTTGGTAAAATTCAAGTTTTTATTAAAATTTTGAAAATTTTTGATCAATTTGGTCGAATTTTGGTAAAATTAAGTAATTTTTGTCATTATTTGGATAATTTTGGCAAAAAACAATGATTTGTTTTCAGAATTAATATGATTTTGATAAAACTTTATTAAATCTGAGCATTTAGCATAAGAACAAGGATTTCGAATAAAAATGCGATGTTTTGGTTAAATTAAAACGGGTTTTGTCAAAATTTTGATTTTGGTTGAAATTTCGTTCATTAGAACATTTTGCTTTAAAGCCAATTAAAAATTATAATGCTATAACTATTAATAACTGAATTAAAAAAAATCCAATACAGAAATTGTAAAAATTGTAATTTTCTAAAAAAAAAAAAATTTAAATTCGATTGAAATTTTTTTTGAAAATATTCAAATTAAGATATAGTTATAGGAAGTCACACCAAAATTAAATTTATTTGATCACATGTTGTAATTTTTCGTAAAAAAACATCATGAACTTAAAAGACCACTACAAAAACTATTTAAAATTTCTGTAAATAAATTATACATAATTCAACACATTATATTGATTATTTATAGTATATATCTACGAGTATAAGTATAAATTAAATAAACCAAAAAAATAAAATTTGCACGAGAAATGCAATAAATCGATAATAATATATTGTTCAATTCCACTTACATAACATAATGAAATTGTAATTATTAATAATAATATTAACTAATAGTATGATATTAAAATTTCTATTTTATATCATTCGTTTTGTATCTATTGAAAACCCATGTATTCAATAAATTTCTATATTGATAGAATTATAATTAGAAATTTAATTTTTTCGTTTAAGTTGAAGTTGTACGTGCAAAATTACATAACGTATTAAAAATGTGAAGAGAAAAAAAAAAGAAAGTTTTCTTCATGTGAAAAAAAATGTGCGAATGTTAAAATTGTATACTGCGGTTGCTTATAGAAAATTATTCAATAAACTTTATTATAATTTAATATTTATTTTATTGATATAAACATTTTAATGAAAGTTTTTTTTTTAATATTATATATGTTGTATAATATATTTTAATGAAATAATTTCTGGTTCTATAAAGGATAGTTAGTTGATATTATGAATAAAATGAAATGTGACATTGTTAATAACAAGGTTATAACAATGTCACATGTCTAATGTGAGGTCTAAAAAATTATTAGACCTTAAAAAGCCAAAAATGTTCAGTGCCGTTTGTTGAATTTGAATGTATTAGGTTAGGATATTAACCCCAAATGGCTATCGACCAGGGAATGTTCTTTTGTACTGTAAATTGTTTATATGTCAAAGCTTGTTACTCTAAAAAGAAATCAATACCTTTTTACACAAGATCTACTTTTCTAATAAATATCTATTCGCGATCTACTCTTGTATGCGTTATCGTCCCTGTCAAGCTTATTTATACATTCGTTTTTTTTAAATTAAAATAAAATATTTAGTCACATGCATTACCGATTTATAATCAGTGTAAAAATTGTCGACCGGTAGAGTACAAGTTAGGTATCTAAAAGCTTAATTGAGGAAAAGTGTTTAGAATGTTCCTTTAAACATAAGAAGAGGGATCGTTGCAAGTAGGAACCCACGAAGTCAGACATTCCCCTATACATCTTAAAGGTTTTCACAGAAATACAGCACAGTAAACTTCGCATTAATAGAATGGAACTTTATGAGAAGGACAAAAGCTTTGATTTTGAATGAACTTCCACCATCTACAGAAGAGTTGCCACAACACGCAAATAAGGTTTTGATAATTATAAATAAATTTAGATGTCTAAATTAAAGATAATTAAACTACGATGATAACAATTGCGTCTTAAATAAGTGTAAACACGGTATCTGTATAATAAGAGTTTTATAACATCCACGAAGATAAATAAAGTAATGTTTGTGATCATTTCAGAGGTTTTCACAGTTAACTAAAATTCAGCAAATAAGAAACAGTAAAACTGTATACTGAAAAAGACAAAAACTATGAGTTTAATAAAAGTGTTGCCATAATATTCTATGAGAGGAGGTGGAGGATTTCAAACAGCTTTGATATTATGTGAAAAAGCCAAAGGTACACAAATGGGGACACTTAAATGGTGATGGGAATATCAATTGCAAAAAGTGAGCGTTTACCTTAATGCACAAGCTTCATGGTAGCACATGGCAAAATAAATAAATTGACTTCTCGTGGTACTCTTGATGAAATTTTGAAGCAGGTGTACTTTTTGTATAACATTTCAAAGAAATTCATCCCATAAGAAGAATAAATATAAAGTTTTTTGTAATGGCTAATTATATTTATTCATTTATAATCTTTACTCGTTAATTTTCCAGTGTCGAGTTTACTGGGTAGTTTCAATCTTTTATCTTCCTTTTCCACCTAATTCTGTCTTTGGCTAATTCTCCAACATTTTCTAATCTAGTTCTTTTTTCGTAGAGATTCTTCCCATTTCATCATTTCACTTTCCTCCAGGTCTACTTCTTATTTTTTTTTGTATTCCTTATTTTCCACACTTTCTTGGTTAACCTCAAGTTTGGCATTCTTGCCCAAACCATTTCGCCTATTTTTCTTTTCTACTGCGTTCACTCCCAGTGTTTCTCTTTTTCAAAACTTCTAACGTTATCCAACAGTTTTAAAGTTGCAAGTTTCCCTAAATTCTTAATTTTTCTAGCCTGGATTTGTTTTCGTTGCTTAAAGGGCGTGTGCATTATGTACTTGTACTTTGGTTTTTTTAGATAGTTGTTTTTTATTTATTGTTTGCTGATTTAAGGCAAAATATAATTTGGTGTTCGCTTTGATTCTTTCGACGAGTTCTATTTCCATTTTGTGCTATGATTGTTTCCAAATATGTATTTAAATTGGCCCACCTGCTCTCAAGGGCGGATCCAGCTTGCTTGCTTAGGGGGGGTAATTTTTGGACAAGAAAAATAATTATTGAATTAACTGATAATAAACCTATGATTAAGTAATAAAACAATAAATAATAATTTA
>JARJDX010073388.1:0-10039 GCA_030264735.1 Gymnusa sp. GC000175 | reverse complement strand
TTAAAATTATTTCGGAAAATTTCCTTTCAAGGAATTAAAATACTTTCTTGGTGCTATCCGAAGCTTTTTTCAAAAATATTTCACGACGCTTGGTTTAGCGTCGCGATGCTCTCAAAGTTGAAAAAAATTAAATGAACTATTGACAATATCTCTACAACAGTAAGTCTGCTCGAAAAGATTTACATGTATGTAAAACTTAAAGATCGTCTAAAAATCTATAAATAATACATTTGACTCGACGATCCACGGTCTTAAAAAAGGGTTAAAAAATTATTGAATTTTTTTTTCTTCAAAAAACAGGTTTTTGGCTCTTTTGATCACCGCAGAAACATATTTAAAAAAAATCCCTTTGGGAGAATAAAGTACTCGACAAGTGCTATCGGACGCTTTTTTATAATAAATAATGGCACACTCCGTTTGGCGTCCCGACGTCTTCAAAGTTGAAAAAACAAACGACGATATCTCAGAAACGGTAACTCGGATCAAAAAATATATAAATACTTTTTTGTAAGCCGCCTAACGATCTACAAAAATGTCAATTTACACAAAATCGTCAGACCCCGGGAAGTCAACTTTATTTTATTTATCTAAAACCTCAAAAATAATCACTCAGAAGATACTTGGTTTCACACGATCAACACCTTTTCACACCACACCACACCACAGTAAGTACACAGCCTTAAAAGGATGCTTTTAGACGATCTATTGAAAAAGAGTGGTGTGGATCTAACGCTGTGGACTTACTGTGGCGCGGCGTGGTTTATTTGGTGAGAAAAAGTATTAATAGTGTGAAACGTGAGTGATATAATTACTAACAAGTTAATTAAACTGTTTTTGACCATTTTTTTGAAACAGGCTGTTATTCTACGAAATAAAAACTGCAACACAACTCACTATTAAATTAACTAATTATTTTGTGCAGGAAGAAATCATTGCAGTGCATTTATTACTACAAATTACCTACTGAAATATATCTTTTTCTTTTACCTGCTATTCCAACGGTTGAAATTTTGCTCTTAGGTTGTGTTGCAATCACAATATCTCTCACGTTAGCTCCTGTTCCGTTATTTGGCACCGGTTTTATGCTTAATATATCACAGAATAGGTTGTACAAGTCGACAGTATGGAACGGTGGAACTTTGTTATGTTTTTTAATTTTGGGTCCTCTTGCCATGAAGAAAGGTAACATATCTTTTGATACTTCGTTGTCATAACCATGTACTCCAAATTTTGTTTCGGGCGTAACTTAAAATAACAGCAAATTTATTATACAAACAAAAAACTAAAAAAAATATGCAGTAATTTGTAATATTATATTGTTATCATCGTATAAGATCAGATTACATTTCTAATTATATACCTACTACCGTAATCTATCGATTATAAGACGCAGCCTTATATTTCTAATTATATAGCCACTACCGCATTACATTGATTATAAGACGCGTTCGTATGTTTATATCGTATCCTTACATGGAAGGTTCCAGACCCAGAAGTAGATATCCGCAATGCTGGGCTGACCAAGTTAAAAAAGCAACAAACTCAACATCAACATTCTATGATTCAGCAACACGATCACGCAATAAAGAAAAATGGCGTGGCGTCATCAAAAATCACAAGCAAATTATATGACGTGCCAGGCATAGTCACGACTCCTTTGTCAAGAGGAAATGCGAAGAAGAAGAGAAGAAGACTCCTTACATTTCTAATTAGAGAGCTACTAACGTATTATATCGATTATAAGACGCATCCTTATATTAATAATTATATAGCCACTACCACATTACATCGATTATAACGTATTATATCGATTATAAGACGCATCCTTATATTAATAATTATATAGCCACTACCACATTACATCGATTATAAGACGCGTTCGTATATTTCTAAATATATATCTCCTAGTGTATTATGTCTGATTATAAGATGCATCTTTATATTTCATAGCCTAAAATAAGAAAACAAAAGAGCAAATAAAAATGACAAGAATTTATAGAATTTTCAACGACGGCTGTTGGCTTCACTAATTATACTCTGCAGGTCATTTTCTGTGCCCTTCTGTGTACGCAGTTCGCGCCAAGCGATCTCCATCTAGCGCTCAATTTGGTGGCACAACCAAAGGTAGATCGAATGTAATGGGTTTAAAAGTATTTGTGTTCGACTCTCACCGAGCAACGACTATCCCATAGCTTTTAAGAATTGTAAATCTCATTTTTGACAGCGTTTAAAAGACGCCATTGATTATAAAACGCTTCATGGTATTTGTGTGGAAAAGTGTTGATGATAGTTGACACACAAGCGTGACGATTACCAAAAAACAAACGATTGTTGACACACAAGCGTGACGATTACCAAAAAACAAACGATAGTTGACACACAAGCTTGACGATTACCAAAAAACAAACGATAGTTGAGACACAAGCATGACGATTACCAAAAAACAAACGATAGTTGACACACAAGCATGACGATTACCAAAAAACAAACGATAGTTGATACACAAGCGTGACGGTTACTAAATTACAAACGTTAGTTGACACACAAGCGTGACGATTACCAGAAAAACTAATAATAGTTGACACACAAGCGTGACGATTACCAAAAAACAAACGATAGTTGACAAACAAGCGTGACGATTACCAAAAAACAAACGATAGTTGACACACAAGAGTGACGGTTACCAAATTACAAACGTTAGTTGACACACAAAACTTTCAAATATACCAATAAAACTAGTAACAATTACATATATTATACTGTCCGCGGCCCCCCAGTGGTCCGCGCCCCCCTGTTAAGAATCCCTGCTCTAAATCACTTCAATCTACAACGTTATTGGTGGATTTATTTGTAAGAGGCCTTAAGTAAAGAAAAATACACAGTTTGGGTGTTTCAAAGTAAGTGTTTGTTTAGTGCTGAGAAGCAAATGATCGCTTCTTGTTTTGGTTTTACTGGACATGTGACAACTTTAGAAAATCGAAAAAACGCAATTGTTTGTTTGCCGCAAGTTACCAAGTCCGTTGATTTTGTAACAAGTAAAAATATCTTTTTGTCCATTTTTATCTGATTATCGCACTTGTTTTTATTCCAAAAAATTAATAACAAAATGCGTTGTTAATGAATTTCGTCGATTAAAGTAAGTTTACGATGCAGGGAAATGAGAAAAAGAGTGTAATCAAATTTCACGTTGTCGCCTTTAGCACACTACTTCGCGCATGCCCCATCTCTGCGTGTATGCTGGCAACTTACATTGCAGGTTGATGGACAACGTGATGGACATCACGGATGGACAGTTAAACGTGGATTTCAAAGTTCAGAATAACTCCGGACCAGAGAAAGTTCGGCCATGGACAAACCCTACTCTAGGAAGGCGGGTTGGAGAGTTTGGCAGCGTAGAGCATTTAAAAGTTTTTATTGGTGTCTTAAGCTCAACAGTCACACACCCTTAAACTGCTGATCTACGCTGCTAAGCAAAAATAAGGAAAATAAAACTGAACACTGGATATAGAACATGACCTCAACGTAGTTAAACAAAAATATGGAGAATAATATGACAAAGAAAACGTGAAGTCAACGAATATATAACAAAAACCATCCCGGAAGGTATGGATAAAGCACTTAAAAAAAATGTTTAAAGAAGGTGAGAGCCAGTACCAGGAAGCACCACCAATGGCACAGAAACAACCATTTCATTAACTATGAACTAGTGGAAAAAAATTTCCAAGGAAATAATAAACAGAGAAAACCCAATAAACAACCTACTAGTTTAGCTTTGCGAAAAGATTTTAAATGAAACCGCTTTACCAACCAACTGGAAGAATTATGTTCAAAAAATGCGTCAAAAAGCAACAAATTACAGTAAAATAACTTTATTGCGACATTTATCGTTAGAAACTTCATCCCGCATAAGTCTATTACGCTGGACCCGGCGATCAAGGTCTGGGCATTAAACTTGCTAATAATTTAAACACAGTCCCAGATATAATATAACAATTACAGACCTGGACAAAATTTTTATAATCTTGGTAGTGAGGTTTTATTTCATAAATGCGAGACAAAGCTCTTAAAACGTTCACAGCTCCAATATCAACGGAAACGCTCTTGAGAGGTATGTCAATGATAATAATCTGATTATCCACTTCCCTCCCGAATTGAAATTCTTCCCTAAAGACAATAAAGGTAACTCCTCTATAATTGACTTATTAGTTAGCACCACAATCCTGTGGCTTGCAAACTTGGGCACACATTCGACCCTGTTGGAGCAAAGACGGTTGCTGACTTTCAAAGCGCTAGCTGGGACTCGTTTGTCTAAGCTGGATCAACGCATTATAATTGATAATGACATAAAGACTACTAATTACATTGACAGACATGATTCACAATTACGCAAGCATTACAGGTAACGACAAGTTCAGTTTTTAAAACAAAATCTCTCGTTAAAAATTAAATTTAACCTTTAATTACTCATGAGTGCAAGTGATATATAAAACTATTAAAAATTTTGCTAATAAAATTCACTTTTTTATTGTTATAAATAATTTTAAAAATTAAAATTTATTCACCTACCAAATTGTGAAGAAAAATATTCATTGTTATAAACAATGCAAAAAATTTGTTTAATACACCTAAAATTTACTTTCAAACAATAACTCATATAAATTTAAATTATGTTTAATAAATTTAGTAACTAAATTAATAAAAACTAATTTAATTGAATAATACAGACTTATCGGGAATGATTAATAACTAAGTGACCTCGTAGTTAGGCAACCCAACAAATATCAGTTGGCAAGACTGTTAACTCAATCATTGGCGCTACAGAAAATCATTTGGGGGTTATTAAAAAAAATCTAATGAATATTATATACCCTTATTAAATAAAAATACCCCAAAAAAAAATTTATACAAAGGAATTTTATCTATTCCAGTTTTGATATCTTTTACAACTTTTTCTGTTCAGGGTAAGATCTACCTGTTGACTTTCTTCTAAAAACACAATAACTAAGTGACCTCGTGACCAACAAATACCAGTTGGCAAGACTTTTAACCCAATCATTGGCGCTACAAAAAAGCATTAGGGGGTTATTAAAAAAAATCTGATGAATATTATATACCCTTATTAAATAAAAATACCCCCAAAAAAATTTATACAAAGGAATTTTATCCATTCCAGTTTTGATATCTTTTACAACTTTTTCTGTTCAGGGTAAAATCTACCTGTTGACTTTCTTCTAAAAACACAAAGCGACGAACAAGATTTTGTTTATATTGCAGTAAAATAAAGAACACACCATTTTTTTTCAATAAAATTGAAAATAAAGGAAATAAATTAAATCAATTAGGTACTATAAAAATAACAAGGAAATGATTAAAAGCAACAATGAGACATCCGTATAAAAAATTGAATAAATCAGGTAATTACTAATTCTACTACGAATAAAAAAAAAGTAGGTGTCAAAGCTTAGTAATGAATTAATATAGATCAAAATATAATAGGAACAGCTTAAATGATGTGCATTTAATTCTCCGAATGTAATACCTATTTACAACTTACATTGATGATTCAAATTTTTGGCACGCATGCTATTGAAATCCGAAGAAATTTGCGAAAATGCATCCCAGACAAAGTTAATGCGAATATTTTTCCTAACCGCATTAAATATTTACGACCTTTTAAAAAAAGATTGCGTTTCCAATTATTAACCCGGAATTTCTAGATGGATTCATCCTTGTGGATGGACATGAGGTCACAAATGATGTATTGGTTTGGTTGATGATGTAGATTTTATCATTGTTCGCAATTTAGATATGTCAGTGACGTATGTGGATGTCACTTATAAGAAATCGGTCATTTACTTCGCAGAAAAACCAAACGCTGCGTAATGTGCGTTTTTATTTATAATTATCGCAATTACTAGCGTATAAAAATAAATCTTATTCAAGGATTATAAATAAATATTATAAATATTTACTGATTTAGTTTAGTTATATAAATAGAGCCACTAGTAACTAAATTAATTGCTGATTTTGAATGATTATAAAGTAAATCAACTTGTCCACGCATTTTTTCTTTTAATTAATTATTTCAGTTTTAATGAATTTGTTCCATATTTTAGTTCCAAAATTTGTTTTCAAAATTTTTAATTATTTTTAATTTAATTTGTTTTTGTTTTATTGTAATGATGAATAGTTGTTTTGCACAGAATTTCATTCATATTAATACACCTACAACATACTATCTCGGAAAACAAATCCCACGCACTTGTGAGTTGTAAGGTATACAAAAAAAGTATAAAATGTAAAGCAAATTCATTACGTCAAGAATCAAAGTCCCAACATTTTTTATTAGTTAGTAGGTATAAACATCTTCAGGTACAAATATAAATTTTTCATTTATGGCCTAATTTGGCAATTTGAAAAAAATTTCTTTTTTTTTGCGAAAAATAAAATTTTTGGTTTTTAAAGAGGTCCGAATATAAAAAATTTTAAAAATTAAAAAAACATCTTTCTCCTGGAAAATATGGAAAACTGTATTGTAAAAAAACTCCCTTATAACTGGAAATCACGAACAGGGTTTCTCAAACTGTGGTACATGAACCACTAATGGTATATTAGTCTAGCTTAGTGGTACATAAAATATTTAGTTACTTAAAAAATATAAATAGTCCTTCAGCCAATCATTTTTCCTCTTTTTACTCCCATTTTTATTTTTTTGTAAAAACTTTCTTGATTTTAGTTTTATTTTGAACAATTTTCATTTAAATTTTGATTATTTTGGTCAAATTTGAACTATTTTCGTCAATACTTTGATGATTTTTGTTAAAATCATGTCAAATTCAAGCAAATTTCATCAAAATTTAAATGTTTTTTTAAATATCAATTTCTCAAATTTAATTAATTAATAGAAGCATTAAAATAAATATTGTATCTCTTGTGATGATATTTTCATTTTCGTCATTATTTAGACAAAGGTGCTACATTTTGTATTTTGTTGTTTTCAAGTGTTACAACTTTTAAAAAGTTTGAGAACCCCTGCTATTATCATTCTCAAGTAAAACACCTGTCATATAATAAAATTATATTTATGTACTATTAATATTTATTGATTTTATGAAAATTTTTATTTATTTATTTATTTTTTTCATAATTTTGCCAAGAACTAGCATAAAAATTCATATCAGGTTTTTTCTTTCTCCTCCTTTCCTCTTTTTTACTATTAGATAAGTTTTGGATACAAATTTGTATATATTTTTGTGATAATGGTGATGAAAATGAAAATGAACACGGACATAGACAGGCAAGATTTCTTATAAGACCCTTAATTGACTGCAAAATGTGTTTCCACTTTTGACACCCTTTCATCATAAATAAATTATAATTAAATTAACTCAACTCTACTTCCTAAAACCTTAAAGCCATTCTTAATACGGATTAAATTATCCAAAGTTAGTTTTAACGACTAAACAAGTTTCACGTGAAATGGACAAGAATATTCTTGTTATATTATTTTAGCAAGGTGGATTTTTGTGTGTTATGTGATGAAGAACATAAAATGAGGAGGGCAGGTGTATTTTAACTTTTAACTTTATAAACACTTTCCTAATCAAATAAGGAGAGAATGTTTATGTAAAAGAACGCTGCATTCCAATGAAATAACTTAAAACTTAATAATGAAAGGAATAATCAAGTGAAAAATGCCCAAATAACGATTTTTTTTTATCGTAATAAGCGACTCCAAATTAGGTTGTTAATGTGTGCTTATAATAATAATAATAATAGCCGTTTATTTGATCCGAATTTACAACAAAATTTATGCATACAAAATAAAATTAAAATTAAAAATTAAGATTTAAACAAAGTTCCATCACTTCACGCTATTTCACTTTTAAGTGGACTTATCGGTGACTTACAAGTGACTGTACAATCCGATTTGGGAGGTTATGACCCGGTTGCATATGTCGCATATATGTTCGCCGCTTTTTCGATTTCCCTTTTTGTTTTTCTTTGATTCAATTTGGAATTCGGACGTCATCCTCCTCCATTCCGCCTATCCTGTGTTTGATGTTCCCAGTTCATTTCTGCTTTGATGTTCTTAAGTGTTTCATGCAGCTGATCCTTGAACCTTTTACATTGTCCCCCCTGTTTTCTGTTTCCTTCAGTTATTTCCCCGAACAGAACAGACTTAGGCATACAGCTTGGCTGCATGCGTACCACGTGGCCTGCCCATCTTAAGTGCGATTTGGTGAGGAGTAATTCGATGCGGGAACAACCTGATTTTTCGAGGATTTCGGCGTTAAATATTCTGTGAAACCATTTCACCCCATCATTATGCGCAGGTGTCTTTGTTGTATCCCTTCGAGCTGTCTTACGTGGCGCGAGTAGGTTACCCATGTCTCAGAGTTAATTTTTGGAAACTTAATTTTTGACCTTTTCAAAAAACAAAATTTTCATTTTTCCAAACTTCATATCTCCTTTGTTTTTTTAACCAAAAAAATTGACCAACAAATGATTTTGTACTGAAATGTGATTTTGTACTTTAACATGCTTTCATCGAATTTTAAATATCTTTATTACTTTTCGAGATATCACGAAAAAAGTGGCGAAAAATTTCGAAAATCGCACGTTTATATTGCAATTTTGGAAACCGGAAAAATAAAATTGTTGTCAAATCGCAAAACTTTTGTAATCTGCATTAGGAAAAACGTTATTTTAAGCGATTTTTAATTTTCACCAATTTTCAAGCCCAAAATAACCAAAAGTAAAAAAGATTTTTTTTTGGTAATCGTCGAGGCGTAGACGGAAGCAAAGTAAAATGTCCAAATCTCCCTTAGCCTTAATTGACCTCTACGTCTATGCCTGAATTAGAGAACAGACAATTTTAACAATTTTATTTGTTAATTCTAATTTGTTTTAGTCAAAGAAATAAAGTCCGCTAGTAATTTAGTATTAATTATAGTAATTTCTCATTAGAAAAGAAAAACTTCGGCCTACACAACTACACCTTAAACCGGAAATGAAAAAAAATGTCATTAGTGTTTCTTAACCTATTATTATGTTTAGCGAATAATAGACGAAAAGAATATTACTTTTTACCGATTAAATAACTTAATTTACCGATCAAATTTGTTTTAAATCAAATCACTTTCTTACCAAAAAAATTTGCTTTATTTTTAAAGAATTAAAAATTTGATTGAAAAAGATTATTTAAAAAATAGTTATTGATCTTTCTTTCAAAATTAATAACAATATTTGCTATAAACAATAATTTGAATATTCTTTTCAATAATTCTAATTAAATTAAAATTTAGGATATGCATTATAATTTATACTTTGAGATAAATATTTTAAAATTTATATTTTTGAGATAAATATTCTATAATCCACTTTTTTAATACGATATGAATCATAAAAAATGTTATTTTTTATTCTAAAATTGTTAATATTTTTTTTATTTCAACCTTGGCATAAGCAATTTACAATAATAATGATATTTTCTTGTAATGCGTTAAGTTATTAAAACTTAGAAAATTCTGCATTTATGAAATTCATGATAATTAACTAATCAAAAACACATCATTGCATTAATGCTACTTTAACATTTGTACTTTCTTTTTAATTACTTCAATTGAAAAATAAGTAAAATAACATTGTCCGCGCCCAATTTTTTGTTTAAAAAATATTTTATTTTCTCTATGCATTTAAGTGACCATTTTTTAAAATGAAGAAATACCACTTTCCGATAGAAGAAGTTTTTGGCCCAAATTTAAAGCTCTAATAATCTCAACAGTTTTTTTATAGTTATTTAATAAAAAAAAGATGATTCTAATATTTCACAGTAACATTAAAATTGTGTAAATAAGCTTAAACATGTTTTTAGTACTCTTCCTTGTAATACGATTACAAATACACGTTGTTGTAAAATTTTGTTATACAGGGTGTATCAGTTTTAACATTGAAAATTTTAACACAATATTCTCCTTGTCATTCTGAGTTAAAAACACAATGCATATATGCCTCTTACTCGCTTCCTAACAAAGAT
>JARJDX010073357.1:0-11216 GCA_030264735.1 Gymnusa sp. GC000175 | reverse complement strand
TACCACCATTTAAGATGGTACACAAACCCTGCAGAACAGAGGTGGATCGTTAGAATATTATTCATCGTTCCAATTTATGGCACTTACTCTTGGATAAGTCTCTTATTTTTCAATTCTGAAAGCTACTATGTTTATTTTTTTACTGTTCGAGATTGTTATGAAGGTATAAATCAAATTGCAAGTAAATTTAAAACAATTAATTTTGTATTACTTTCAGCATTTGTAATATATAATTTCTTATCGTTATGTTATGAATATTTGGGTGGAGAAGGTAATATTATGTCTGAGATTCGTGGTAAACCAATCAGATCAAATTGCATGTATGGAACTTGTTGCCTTTCTGGCAAAACTTACACCATTGGATTTCTTCGTTTTTGTAAACAAGCAACATTGCAGTTTTGTCTTGTTAAACCATTGATGGCCTTTGTTATTATTTTTCTACAAGCATTTGGGCACTACCATGATGGTGATTGGAGGTAATTTAAAACATAAATTATTAAGAATTATTGTGTATAATATGTATTTTTTTTTAGTCCTGATGGTGGTTATATTTATACTACAATAATTTACAACATCTCTATTTCTTTGGCGTTGTATGGTTTGTTTTTGTTCTATTTTGCTACGAGAGATTTGTTGACACCGTTTGAACCCGTCTTAAAGTTTTGCACTGTGAAATCTGTTATTTTCCTTTCATTTTGGCAAGGTAAGATTACGATCAGTGTAGTTTTAAAAATTTAGTATAGGTTAAAATGGCATAAGAATCTAACCGCCAGGATCGCGCCATTTTGTTTATTGTAGTAAATGCTACATGCATTTTCTTTATTTTTTTAAGGGCGGTCAATAAAAGTTTGCACCTGTGCGGCAAATACCCCCGATGTGGTCGTGCTAACCGCGACGGCATAGTTGTCACTTTATTTGCCTTTTAGTTAGTTCATGTACTACAAGTATGTCGTGTTGAAAATTTATTAATAAAACCTTTCGCAAGGGAGCTGACCAGTCAAACACATTACATACTAGAGTTTAAATCTTAAAAGCTATTGGTCTCCGAGTTAACACCTGTCTGTGATTCATTAAAGATATAAAATTGGACAACAAGTGGACATTGAGTGTATTATACCTTAATATTAAAAATAGTTGGAGGCCCTAGACAAATTATATTTGCCTTTGCAGACAGACAAATTATTATCTAGAGACATTGTTATTTAGTGCTTGTCATCTAGCGCCGATATTAGTATTACGGCATTGCATTATTTAAATCGTAGGTAGTGCGCGCTGTTTAAAATGCGTGTTATTATTATTATGAAAAAAAATATCGTTAAAATAATTTGAGATTTTTGTGATGTTTACCGCTACTACTGATTAATCTATTTAAAAAGTTTATAGGAAAATTTCCCCAAATACATGGGACCCCTAGACATGTGCCTAAGTGCCATAATGGGTATTCTGTCACTGTGTGTACCTAAAACTGATGGCTCAGGGATGGATTTGGCTATATTCGGGCCCTAGTTATTTTTCTTTTTTCAGGCCCTTTGTAGTAAAATTAACCGAAGTTAACATATTTGACGTTAAAAGCGGTAAATCTTGTTGCTCGTTGCCGGGCCTATGAAAAATGCGGGTTCTAGATATTTGTCTGTTTATTAATCCTGTCCTAGCCCTGATCACAGGTGGATATATACGTACATACCTTTAACATATAGTACTTTTTTATAGGTGTTGGTTTGGCTATGCTAGAAAAAGCGGAATTTATTTCTCCAATAATTGATAGTAATGGTACAAGAACATCAGCTGGTACTGTTTCTGCTGGTTATCAAAATTTTCTGATTTGTATTGAGATGTTCTGTGCGGCAGTTGCTCTGCGTTATGCATTCCCACACCGAGTATATGTACAGGGTTGTATTACTGATTCTCATGGTCGTTCTGTTACAATGCAGAGTATATCTAGTAGTTTAAAGGTAGGTAGATTTTTTTTAATTTAAATTTTTTTGTATTTCCATGGTTTAGTTTTAAAAACTTAATTGAATTTTTATCAATTACCTACTCAAAAGAAACAACTATCAAGGGTACATTCCCTAGAATAACTTCCCCATTCAACAAAAATCCCTTGTTCTGATACAAACTGCACAATATAAAAATATGTAATGAAGTGGCCTACATTTGTTAACAAGTAAGGTAGCTGAGGTACGATGCTGGCGTTATCTAAAAGCAGTTATAGAAATCAATAATTCCAAAGAGAGAAAACAAGTTATGGTAACTCTGCACTCCTTTCACTTTGATTCTGCGTATTATTATCAAGTGGACACTGATAATGTATTTAATAAATGTATTTTATCATAAGAAAATTATGTTAAATAATACATTATTTTGGACTCTTTTTGCTTCTATAGGCGATTCAAGTTAAGCGATATGCTATCTAGCAGAGAACGTTTTACTCCACTGAAAGTAGGTAACCTTAAAACAAGTGATATGTTAAAAATTTTAAAGAAAACTTTATGTTGTAATTACGATGTAATTTTTTTTACTTTCGGGTTTAAGTCGCGTATGATTCACATTCAATCGCGACCAAAATGTTTGCGCTTATCTATTTCGAGAATAAGCTCCGCCCATAATCATGGCGGGAAAAATAAATTTGAATCGCATATAGCAGGAGAACTTAATGTCAATGATGTGAATTCAAGTCCAAGCAAATTTTGCGTTAAAATGCACTGTTTTAATTGAAATAAGTATATAAAAATATCAAAAGTTTATTTTAAGAGATATATTTCTACTTGGACTATTTTGTTTTTTAATAAGGCTCTTTATAAAGTTTGTACTAATAAACTTATATCAGAATTTAAGCTTTCGCGACTGGAGTCGATGAAAATTTTCTTACTTTCGGGTTTAAGTCGCGTATTTTTATTGGTTGCTGCCAACGAACAAGGTCTTCAGTCATCGGACTTTTCCGCCTTGAGAATGCTCCCCGCAATAGCGAGCGGAACTTTGGCAACAACTAATAAAAATACGCGACTTAAACCCGAAAGTAAGAAAATTTGCAAACTTATATCAGTTACCAAAAAATTTGCATACCTGAAATTTTTGAATTACAGTAAGTCATCGACTTACGTGACTAATTCATTTCAAAAGTTTTCATGTAAATCAAAAAATCGTGTCGAAAAAATTTCGACGAAATCTAAATTAAGACTAAATCGCATTGTGTGGAGAGGAAAGACGGAGGCAAGTTACTTCCACTACCAGCGCGATGCATGCGCAGTATTCAAACAGGTTATTAACGGTTACAAATCAGGGTAAAGGAACTCTAATAGTTTATGTAAACAAACGGTGCAGAAAAACAAAGCGCAGCCAAATAAAAAACTATTGTTTTTAAATCGTAGTACATAATTAGTTTTTTCATTACAGGAAACAATGAATCCAAGGGATATAATGACTGATGCCATACACAATTTCCATCCACAATATCAACAATACACTCAATATAGCTCAGGTAAAATTAAGTTTAGTCAAGCCAGTTAATAATTGTTGTGCATTTAGCATTGATTGCACGAAATTCATGGTAAACTATTTGGCTAGTTTTTTATTTTTATATTCGTTGTTTGCATGAAATTATGTTTTCAGAGGTCGTCACACAACTACCCTACGAGAAGTTGTAAAGCTTGGCTGGTGACCGCATTAATGCATCATTTTATCAGCATGCTCTGCTCTCCTCATTGCATGTGGAACACTAGTGCTGCCTCCTGCTTAATGCACTATCAGTATCAGCAAAAAGATAAATAAACTGTACCTTTTTTGGATGTACTCTCTCAGGGTTGTAAAGAAAACCGACAAAGGATATCTAATTTTTAACGCAACAAAAATACTTTATTGTTTATTACTTAACTTGTTACACATAAATATCCTTTGGAACCTTAAGAAATTGCAATAGTTCCTTAGTTGCATTTTCATTCCTTTTTAATTTGTATATTTTTTTCCCCCTGATTTACTTAATTATGTGATACATTTTTTTATTTTTAACAAATATTTAATTTCATATATAGATAATTAGACATCACAAACATTATTTTGTGACATAAACTTTGAACATTTTATTATTTTAACTTCTGTACATATTGAAGATAGCACTTGATAAGAATCTATTTATTATAACAAACTTAGTTAATGTTTATTGAGAATTTATGAAATTATATAAAGTATTTCACAAATTTACACTATATTTTTGTAGGTTAATTAAAAAATATATTATAAATGCAAATTAACAAATACAAATAAGATATTTTTTGTAGTTTGTGAATTTAGATCTCTCTTGATAAAAATACTTCTAGAGATAGGGCTGTTAGGGCCCCCTAATACTAGGACCCGCGACCCGGTTCCTGGTCTTAATTTTATTAAATTAACGTCTCCTCCTGTGAATGGAGCCCATTGAATACCTATTGCATGTGCCTTACAATTCAAAATACGGATCTGTCAAGCAGTGGAGTAACTGAACTATCATTTTCAATTACTACAAGGCTTACTATTATAAAACCATAGGGAGTAATTACTTAAAGATTAAAATTTATACCTTAGTCACATACACTGTCATGTCACTAAGCCAAAACTTTCTGGTAGTTGCTAATTGTAATATGGAAGGATACAGTGTATTTGTTGTATTTTCTAATAAGTGATTATGATGTGACTAATTGTATTAAAATCCTTCCTAACCCCATTGGTTGGTAGAAATCTACTTTCTTAGTCCACAATCTTGGTTAACTCTTGGTAAGGATAGACAAAGGACAAATTTGTGGTATTTACATACATTGGTACTGTCTCCTTTATTGAGTAGATTTACTTACGATATCACCATTTGTAGGGTTTTTACTTTCTTCTATGCACAGAGTTTCTAATGTTGCATGCAATTTTAATGCCAATATTAGTGATTTTTTTTAAGCCCACATTCTGTGTTGTTTGGCATTGGTTACCCATCGACATATAGAATGGACTGCGCGTGGCAATGCTGAGCGCGGATACCTTAGGCTAGAGGCCTAATATTGTCTTTATCTATCACATTTCTATTGGTCGCTGTGTCGACATGGAAACGCGGCAGGACTGTAGCTAGTCTGTTGATGTCCACCGGCGGATCCGATGTTTCTTTACCGGTGTTTTTGTGAAATAAATCGCAGCTGCTGACAATTTTAGTGACATCCACTCAAAATGGTTGTCACATGTGTTGTTTGTAAAAAATTACAATGAATTAAATTTAAGAATTTTCGTTTATTAAATGTTGTACTCTATTTCGCTAACGCGGGCGCTTATAATAGAACATACAGCCCTGCGCAGAACAAAGGAAGAACGAGGCCTCTTAGTTTCCCCTCTCTCTCGCCTGAGGTATCCGCGCTCAGCATTGCCACGCGCCGTCCATTCTATATGTCGATGTGGTTACCCCTAAAATTGTCAAATAAATCCAATACTCTTTAAAGTTAAAATTACTTTCTTAATTTCGTTTTATAAAAGGATGGACGTAAATAATATTGTTGGTTTGTGATCTGATTTTTAAATCGTATAAATTTGGCGTATAAATTTCGGAAAAAAAAGTTTTGGCCCATAAATTTCCAGACATGATAATGAACAACAATAAAATAGTTGAGAAAATTATAGGATTTTATTTAATTTGACCAATAAAAATAATTAAATTATAGTAACTATAACTCCTAGCTTTTCAAAAATTAATTATACATTGCTTTACTAATTTCATTTGGGTAAAAGTTTATTAATAAAATTTGTATTCACTGCTGGCGGCGCTTTACTGAACTAATTAACTTGTATAATAAAATAACATAAATTGGTTAAACATTCTTAACACATCAGAAATAGACAAATATTGTAGTGTGCTTCAGTGAAATGAGAAAAATATGGCAACTAGTATTAAACATAGAAAACCCATAAGTAATACCATGTGCATGCTGCAGCACTTCAGAGAGCCTAAGTTCTTTTAAAAATCTTAATTGGCAAAGGGGTAAGTGGCACATGATATTCAAGCTCTTTGAATTCTCTACACAAACCTGTTTTAATTTTCATCGATTCATTTTCAAGCAGCAATGCTTGGACTTTTTTTTTATCTTCTGAACAAGCTAATTACGGCTCTTTCCAATATTATTTAGGTAAGGTTGGCACCCCTAATATCTCTAAATTTAATAATCAGAAATTATTAGGTAAAGAATATGAGGGTCGCAGTAATCTGCTCGTGCATGTATGTCCGCACGACGGGAAGCAATTTGGTCGGAGTCTCTATAACTACTATCGAGTCGTAATCGCTCTAGTAATTTTTCAACCATACACGTTTGTTTATATACAGGGTATCCCAATTAAATTTTGACCTGCTGACAATACTTGATTAAGGTTTCACTTTTATACCTTCATTCCTCTTGCCTAAATGACATACAGACCTTTTTAATTTTTAAAATTCGTTTTTAAGATGAACTGCTTAGACTTCTGCAAGAAAACTAAGGTAAAAAGAAAACGACTAATGCAACTTACCAATTATCATAAAGCAATCTTCTATGTCAACCTAACTTAAGTAACTTACAGAAACATAAAAGCAATATAAGTATCGATACGTTTTTGAGCGAAAGCTCTCGCTTTCGGGTGTGGGCAACCTAATTTTTTCGTCCTTAATGTGTACAGTACAGTACAGGTGTTACGTCACGAACGGGACTAAATGCTTTTAAGGTGACTTTGCATCAGGAGCAGAGAAAAATTTTAAATCTAAAGTTTTAAATTGAACCGGTTTTGAACCCGGGTTCTCTAGCATGCTAGTCATACGTTATACCGCTTGGCTACTCAGCTCCCTTAAATTTATTAATGTTCCTTGATAAATTTTAATTGACATTATAAACAAAACATTTAATAATTTTATTTCGTGTCTCTTTATCAAAATAAGGTTCCTACGTTTTTGGTAAACAAAAATTTAATTTATTTAAAATCAACAAAAATGTTTTTTTAGTGTACTTACTTTCGGGTTTAAGTCGCGTATTTTTATTGGTTTTATTGGTTGTTGCAGTTGGCAACAACCAATAAAAATACGCGACTTAAACCCGAAAGTAAAAAAAATTACATTGACCCCAGCCGCGAAAGTCAAAATTCTAAATTAAGTTTTAGTGTACTTTCCACAATTTTTTATGTTAATTTTTACATGTGTTTTTACTTCAAACATGAACTCTGATGTATTGCAATAGAAGGAATAGGCGTTAGAAATTTTATAAATTAAAATATTTAAGGAAATTACAAAAAAAACTTGGCCACACATTTGAAAGTTAGCAAATAAAAAAAAATCAAAATCAATTTTTCCTTAAGTTAATTGGCTTGTGTATTGACACTAATATTGGAAAAGAATTGTCTAAAATATACAATTACAAATTAGATTTTATTATTTATTAATTATTTGCATTTTTAATTTATATAACAAATGAAATGTAAATATGTAACAAAGAGTTTACGCAATGCAAATATTAATTTAATCAAAATGTAAAGTTATTAGTATTATAAATGTATACACATGTATATCTACTCTTTTTTTTTAATAAAGCTTGGTATGTATATTTTATTTTAGGAAAGCTAGAAAATTTTGCATGGGGCTATATCAGCGTGAATATGACGATTTATTTATTTTTCGTACTTCTTATAATCTTTTATAAGAAAAAAAAAATTATCTTTGAATGTTTGTTTGTTGTTAAATGTTTTTTCAAAAATAATCTACTAGTAGGTAAGTTATAGAATTTATAAAAATATATTTGTTAAAAAATGGAGGAGATTCTGAAAATAAATACATAAGAGTCGCAAAGGGCAAAATGTAACCACAAATAAAAACCTATCAATTAAAAGTTATTGGTAATTATCATGTCCATGCCACTACCACCACTAATTTGATTTTATTTAATACTAACCCAGCAATCAGATTAAATGCTCATTAGATTTTTTTTGTTTCCGTTTACTTTATTAATTTTAATCGTTTTTGTTTTTTTACGCTGCGTTCAGCTGCAAATGTGTCGTTAAAAAAGTGATAATTAAAAGTGTAAATAAAGAATTGTTAAAAATGGCATGATTACGTTCTGATGTTCATATAATCAATATTATTGCAACAAATAAAAGGGAACGAGGTTGACCTTTTGACTACATTGATGACAATTGTCCACAGGACATAAAAATTAGAACTTGGCGAAAACCAAAGAACAGAACAATTGTTTTTCAAATTGTGGATTTTTTTTTAATTTTAGTAAAAATTATTAAAACCAAATCTGAAAATTAATTTAGATTACTTCAGCGTATCAATGTGGATAATTTTTTTGGAAAACTTCTAAAATATATGCGCTTCCTACATATCAGGATATTTAAGTCTTGAAAGGCTAAGTGGAGCTACTCAGTTCGGATTCAAGAGCGGCACCGCATAATCCACAAACAACAAACAAAAGTTTTTATGTTAAAATACCGTATATATACAATTTTTTTTCTTTTCATTTTCATCTAAAGTATTATTAGCATTGCCTAAGTTGCATAGTATTTTTTTACGTGATCGCGGCCATTATTTTTTTAATAAGTTGTAAACGTTGTTTTTGCGTGGCCATTTTGATTTTAGTAAATATTTTGTTTTTTTGGTATTCTGTGAAATAGTCATTAATTTCAATTTTTGGTTACTTTCTGGTCTCCAATATAAGCCATTGCTTGTTGTAGAGCTAAACTTTCTAGCTTTTGGATTATTTCTTGGACATATGATGCATCCACTTTGGATATAACCAACTCCAGTTTTACAAATTCTATTCCATCTTCTAATTCAAACACGCTAGATACAAAACTTCAATTGCTTTATCCCACTCTCTATCACGAGAAGTAAATTAGTCAATTCAGTTTTACCAATTCCTCCCAAACTGCTTATAGAGGTCATTTGTGATATCATTGTAAACTTATCTTTATCTTGGTTTCGCTGCAAAGCTTCATGTAATTTTCCAAATTTCATTATCATTTATCTTTTATTTAATTAATTATCCTGTCTGGGTTTTGATCTGACGAGATTCTGAGAGAAAATATACAAAGAGAGCTTGATCTCACCAGGAAAAGGAACTAGGAACCAGATGGACCACGTCCCTATAATACGTAGGCACGTAAGAAATCTGCCAAACATCTGAACTATCAGGGGAGCCTACATAGTCTCGGACCACAATTTAGTAAGAGCAAAAATCAAATGGAGGCTATCCATAATTATAATAGCAAACTACGGAAAAACATGTAGCATAGATAAACTAAAAAATGGGAAAATTAAATCGACGTACTAAGAGTCCATCGCCTAAAAACCGAACAAAACGCACCAGCCCAGGCCCAAAGCCCTGAAAAATGTTGCACAGTTATCCAAAAAGTCAACACTGATATGGAGAAAAGAATTGGGTATGCACAGAAAAGAAATAGACTTTCAAATGGATATTCACAAAGTTCTGTGGCGTCAATTCTTTTCAAACTTACTAAACCAACCATCAGCAACGGTTGAACATCACCTCTTTATATAAACTGCACTTGGAAAAAGAAGAGCCACGCACAGAGGAAGTTCAACACGCAACAAAGTAAATGGAAAATAATAAAGCACCTGGCAAAGACGAAATAACAAGCGAATTAACCAAATATGAAGAAGATAATACACTAACTAATAAAAAAACTATCTTTTCTTGCGCTACTACCCTCGCAATGCCCATAATCTTTTTAAACAAACTTTAGAATGGAATTATGCTTTTATATTTGTGTTACCATAATAGTTTTTTCGGAATGCTTATTTTCTGCTAATTTTTTAGAACTAATTTTAAAATAGCCTGAAAGAAGTACTATTAAAAATAAATTAGGAACTATTGATATTTTTTAATTGTTCCGCCAGGTTCGCATCTATTTTTATTTATATGTAATATGTTGATAAATTGCATAATTAAATTTTTAGGGGGCAAGAATGGTAGAGGCCAACGTATTTCATCTTATGATCCTGACGATCCTATGAGTCCAACTGGAGGAGTTGTACCACAATCTTATAACAGTGTTGATACTTCTTCAAATTTAGCACCAACTGTTGGCTCTAAAGTGTCCACAATTTCGCAGAATTACACGGAAAAAACCATGCTGCTAAGTTCTGATGAGGAAAACTAACTACTTTATTTATTCTTGAATGATAACCTCATGCTTCATGTTCTAAAAGTATATTTGAAAATATATGAGGTGATTACTATTATACAGGAAGTTGTAAATGTAGGTAATATATTTTATTAAGTCACATCCTGTATATTTATGTATATCCTTATATTTTTTCAATTTCTGATTGATTAAAAATCTAAATGTATTCAAAATTCATTAGCATTTAGAAGCATTTTATTTATGAAAAATGCCATTTTATACGCAATTTTTGGTTTTAAGATTCTTTAATTAATTTTAGCAAGAATTAAATTTATTAGGAGTATGGATTGATACCAGAAAATATTTTTATACAAACATAAAAATAAAAAAAAATGAACTGACATTCCTTGAAAGACATGATGTAGCAACAAATATAATTTGCTGTTGGTTATGTGTATGTACTTAAAATGCATGTTATTTATGAGCTCTTAAGATAAATTTTAAACTATGCTCGGTTTATTTTTAATAATGGAGGCGATTTCAAACATCGATATCTTGTTGTTGTAGGTTCTTTAAAATGACTTTACTTAGTACATTTATATACATATTTGGTGCATCGCGTAATGAAATTTTATATCTCATTTCCATAAAAGGATAAAAAATTTGCTTAGCTTTTATTTGCTTTTGTTTTTTTGTTAAGTACAAGAGTTCACGATTTAAAATTTTACTATAAAAAAACAAATTACTGGTACTTTTCGTAATTAGCAAAGTCAGGATAACAGGAGCATATCTGTAAACCCTAAAATTAGGTAACAACGTTCTGTCGTGACTCATTGCAAAGCTAAAATACGAAAGGTGGACAAAGAAAATTGTATAGTAGAGATGAAGGAACCAGGGAACACTTTTGACAAGTTGACATGACGACATAAATAGAAACTGATTTCTTTTTTACTGTAGCTTTATAGTTTACAAAAAAATTGATAATTATTATTTTTTTGTAATCAATGGTATTTTTATCAATCGCTGGTGCTATTCGGCTATCGACCCCTTGATCATCATTGACCCCCCGGATATCAATACCGACCCTGTTGGGAACCCTGCTTCATGGA
>JARJDX010073356.1:0-10943 GCA_030264735.1 Gymnusa sp. GC000175 | reverse complement strand
TAAATATAAGCTGAGCACAAGAGTAAAAGACTAGTCACCTGCAAGTGATTGTTGGTGCCGAAGTTTGTCGAAAAGCCAGCTTGCTCTGTGGGATCGTTGAGCTTTCACACACCGGCCAAGCAAAGGGTGATTACCTTTAAAATCCTTTATTACCTTTACCTATATAAATGTACTAGTTGATAAAAGAAGGGTTTTTTGTTTTCCGGGTGTAATATCGTCTCTTTTGTGGAGAAATAGGATTAAGGTATATTTGTGTAATTTCGTTTTTTAAGCATTTATTAAATAAAAGTAAATGAATTGTGAGTTAGATTCAATTTTTTCCTTTGATTTAATTTCTTCTTGTGATTTATTTTTCGTTGCATACAAAAATCTCTTAATTTTGCAATAATTATTTAGGGTTTATCTCCCAAATCCTGATATAGTTTCTGGTAGATTTTTCTTTCAATAGACAGCCTGTCGTGTAATCTTTTTGCTTCTATTTCTTTTGATTGTATTTTTTAATATTTTTATAATATACCGTCTCAAAGCTTTTTTTTAGATATTGCGATTTCATTTTCTTCATTCTTCTGAATTTACAATTTCCGACGTTTTTAGATTTACCTATTACCTGTCTTTATCGTTTTTGATTCATTTAGATTTTTGACGAACTTATTAATGAGGATTTTTTATTGGTTGTTAGTTACCTATTATTTTTCTAAATTTTAATTTTTTTAAATATTATTATATTTTTTTTGGTATTCGCATTTCATAATTTAATTTATTTTTTGTATACGACGGCATATTGTACTCTATTGTAAACTCTATTCTTTATTGTACGCTATTTTCTCTTTATATTTATAATGATATTCGCATTTACCGTACTATAATTGCAACACCAAGAAACGATTTAATATTATTAATGGTATTCTTTGTGTTTCCGTTTGGGCTTACCCCTATTTATTTTTTATTCTTCTTGTATAAAACGTTGTTTATTCCATAAAGCCTTTTTTGTAGCAGTAAGTCCACCAGCTTCTATACTCTATTGTTCATATTAAAATCTTTTGCAATTAGTACTTTGTGTATCCTTTAATTTAAAGAACTGGAGCACCATATAATTTATATTTTTTAAGTGGAAACTTGGAAAAAAATATATTTCAGCCATAATTTCATTCCATTTTATCTCGATACAGTATATTTTTTTTTAATCACAACTCAGAAAGGTCTTTTTATTAATAAATTTATGTAGAAGCTTTGGTCTTAACATTTTAATCCTGCAGAAATTGTGTCCGGATGAAAAGTTTATTATTAAACGTAAAATATTAATGACGCGAGTTAGTAAAAAGAGCAATGTCTTTTGTGTATGAGAGAAGAAATTTATAACCCAAACATAATAAAAGATTATTACAAGTGTACAATAAAGTTGAGATATGTTTATAGGTTGCGGGTATATAATTAACAACGAAGAGTATTATTTTTTTTTTTTTGTAATCGAGCTTAGAGATATTTCAGATAATATTTTACACGGATAATAAAAGTTTTCACAATCAAACGTTTTATCGCCATTTAATTAAGAGCGAAATTTTTATGAATTCGTAAAACTTGTTCAGATAATTTTATATTAAAATTTAAAAGTTATTGAAATATGAATGGAAAATATGAAAAACTTTTTTAGTTATGATTTCATAGAAAATTTTATACTTTATAAAAGTTGGAGCATATTTCAAAACTTATTTAAAAAGCAAAACAATATAAAGGAACCCTAAATTTTTTTTATGTCTTAATAAAGATCCATAGATTTATATACAGGGTAGCCTGCCATGGGTAGGTATTATTTAAAATAGTAACTTGGTTAAATGGACAATGTTATGTAGATTTCTGTGCAGATGCTGTTAAAAAAATTTCAAAATTCCAAATAGTTTAGAAGTTTTTTCAACAACTAAAAATCGCAATTTTCTCAAAAGTCAAATTTCTCTGTAATTATAAAAGATTTATGTAAAATTTTCTTGATTCAATGAAGGAAACTAAAAACTGCTGTTAATATACAATACAAGATGGCGGTTATTATTTTGACAGCAGTTTTTAGTTTTGTTTATTGAATCAAGTAAATTTTAATTTTTTTTTAGTATCTAATATAATTACGGAAAACTTTGACGGTTTTTAGTTTTTTTAAAATAATTTCCAAACTTTTTGGAATTTTAAAAATCTCTCAGTGTAATCTAAGTCAGCACAAAAATCTACACAACATTGTCCATTTAACGAAGTCTCTATATTTAATAATTAGAAGATACCCATGGTAGGCCACTCAATTTGGACCACCCTGTATATAAATTGATTTAGAGATGCAAATAAAATGATAATGCAAATGCAACTATAATGAAAATATGTGTTTCCATTCTAGTTGCATCTGCATTATCCTTTACTTTGGTAAAAAGACTCCTCTATTTATCAAATACCCTTTTGCTAACCTTCATTTTGAAAACTTTGGTGTAAAATATAGACATACTTTTGTTGAAAACTTTCACGCAAATATATCACACATCTCACCCTTGATAGTAGTAGTACTAACTCTATTTGTTAAGATTTTTTCACAAGCCAATGACCTATCGTGGTTATTTCTCCGTAAAAATTGGGCGCAATACCTAATTAGATTCGTTATTAATTAAATATCGTAGATTCACCAATATATTTTTCTTATTTATAAAATAATTTTTGTAATACATCCATCAAATGTATTTGTCATTATTTTATAATATTACTTTACTATATAAATACAAAAATTATTTTCAGTCTTTATGTCATCTTTATAAGAAATTCTGCTCTTTATTTATTTGTGTGCGGTGTTTTTCCAACATTGTCTATTAACTGAACGAACAACATTTTTTGTACACAACGTCAACTTATGTTTTCCATCCATTCTGTGAAAACTCCATTATCGCTGGAAACGTCGTCAATAGCAGGAGAAGTTACTTTGTTAAAATTGTTGCTACAAGCATCATCAATCAAAGGATCGGTAAAAAGACATTCATGAATTATCGCTGAAAAAAATATATGAATACAAAAAAAAATAATCGCAGCATTTTCTCATTTTAAAAATATTTCATAAAATCAGTAAGAAAACGTACAATGCAGACATTAAATAATTACCGTCGACTATAATTTTATTAAATATTGTTTGACGGACATTTTTTATTAAATTATTAAAATACAGTGTTTATTAAAGCTCAAAAGCGTTATGAGATTCTTTTGCATGAAATGATTTAAGGTTTTTTATTTAGCAAATGGACCGAGAACGAAAAGTATAAGCGAAACATAATTACATTTAATCAAAAACCCATTTTTGAATAATGTTTATAAAAGTCAATACTTTTCACATTTACGGGCAAGATTTTCATCAAAAATTTTGCATCTTTTCTGCGCAGAAAGTTCGGCACTGAAACCAAAAAAATAGACAAATAATATTTAAATAAAAAAAATATAATTATTTGTCTTGTTCAGGTACATTTATTTTTAACAAAATTATATGATTTACACAAGAATAAAGAATACAATTTATATGTAATTGAAATAATGGAAAATGTTTTTTTTTTTTCGTTATTTCCTAAAATTCTTGCTCTGATTGAATACGTGCGCAGATTATATAAACACAAATCCGGAATCGCAATTTAAACACCAAATAATTTTACTAAATTGTACAGTACTTTTTATATATTTTTTAAATATAATTTTTGTTTCAGCAAGATGATTTCTATTTATATCCTAATCATGTTTTGTAATAATATAAGACAAGTTAATTTTATTTACAGAGTAGCGATTTCTGAAAACATCATTTACAGTTGTTATTGCATTTACTTTTAGTTTATTTATCGATCGAGGATATTACTTGTTGCTTTTTGCTATAAATATTTTTGTTATTTTATAATAAAATTCCAACAAATACGATATTAATAAATTTGTCTTTTAATAACCGTTTTGGTAATAAACTGGGTGTTTATAACTAAAAAGTTAATATTAGAAAATAAATAACAAAAAAGAAAATATAATAAATTAAAGTTGGTACCATATTTATTTATGCAGGTTAACCAAATTTTATACAAAAACTTTTAATATTTTCTATTTTTCTGGACTCATCCCTGTAGCCTTTTGGCAACACTCCTTTACCAACTCTGCGGTGGTCTTTCTCTTTTTCTGCGTTTCGGTGGGTTCAATTTCCACAGCTTTTTCAGCCATATAATTGTTGTCCATACGTTGAATGGTTAAGTTCCGCTTGTTTTCAAAATTAATTGTTCCGCGTTCATAACCTCGTCTAATCTGGTTTTTATGATGGAGCTCTTGTAGTTCCCCAAAAATCTATTTTAAGGAACAGTGTAGAGTGACCATAATCGTTTGTTTCTCATAAATACCCAACCATTTGAAAATTTTCTGTCTAAGATAGAAAAATGCTTTACCTGGACATGAAAGATAAGGAAAGCATTTGAAAACACCTGATAGTATAATACATTTGTTTAGTTAAGCTGCGGCTATAGTAAATGTTTTGAAAGGATATAATTATGGTGACAATGTGGCTTTCATCACCGCTTATTACTTATTATGCCCGGCGCCTTCATCAAATTGTACGTATCGTGTTAATTCGCAACATAAACAACAATTTATTTACCAGCAACTAACTTATCAGTATAATAAGCATTACATTACCAGATAGCTACCTAGGACAACACCAGACTTTAAAAACATGATTCTAATCAAGAAATAAACATGTGGTGCCTGGATTCTTGAGGACGACGTTGAAGCTAACGTTAAAATTTTACAATTGCAATGCACAGAATGTAAAAATATACGTTTAAACATATTGTGCAAGTATTAATTGGCATGTCTTTACATATAAGTTATTTAATGAGCATTCATGTTACAATAATAATGCGTATATCAGTATTCCACGGGATGGACAAAAAGTTTGGTAACTTTTAAATATCTCGAGAAATACGCTTCCAATTTAAAAAAAAAAATACATGTTTAATAATTTTAAAAGGTATATTTGATAATACTAAAATTTAGGCACCCCTTCCTCCCCCTTGTGGGTGGAACAGTGGGCAACAAACAAATTTTAAATAGAAACCCCAATTTTTAATTACAGATTTAAAATCTACAGAAAAAATAAATAACTTTTACTTAAAACACTTTTTCGTTATCATTGTAGATGGCACTGTAATCGCAAAAAAAAAAATCTTCTGATAGTTTTTTTTAATACAGCGCGCCACCTACGGTGATTATAAAAAAGTGTTTTCCTCATTTATTTTTTTCTGCAAAATCCAAATCTGCAATAAAACGTGGGGGTTCATCATTGGAAATTTAGTTACACTTCGCCCCACCCTAAGAAGATGAACTTTAAATTTCCAAACGGGAAACTCAACTTTTTATTGCCCACCCGGATTACATGAAAAAAAATGTGATGTGGTCACCACCTGACTTTATCATAAAATGTATTTCCATTAAAAACTTAACTTTTTTTTGACGATTATATCTATGTTAAAGTAAAAATAAATTGTTATATTGAGTTTCCATGTAAATAATTCAAAAAATATCAAATTTATGCAACAAACCCAAAAGTAGAGAAGTGTTTAGAACTAAAATTTGCAGGAAATTATTTTTAAAAATTAAACTCATGAAATCATTGTTATTCGTTACTAAGCAACTTTGTTAATGAATTTATTCCTATCAAGTTGCAGAGATATACAGTTATTCTAATGAGCTGGTAATTAATGAAATATGGTTATGAATCTGTCAAAAGTTATGGATGTCACTAGTGAAAATATTGCCAACATACATTTCAACAGAATGAAATTGCAGAGACTTTTCATGCTAATTAACTGTAATTGCAATTAAAATGAATGACTCAAACTCGTAAATTAAAACAGTGTGGTGACCACACTTTAATTTTTTTTACAGTGTGGATGGTCTATTTAAGGGTTTAACGGTTAAACAAAATAAAAACAGATTTAGTTCGCATTTTTAAGATGTAACCTGCCTTTTTTGAAATTTTAAATTTTTTCTTCAACCTTTCTAAAAATCTCATATATCAAACATATTGTTTTCTAAGAAAATAAAGAGATTTTGATAGGTTTGTACATAAATATTTTATTATCTTTACTGAACTTTCGTGATACGTTCCCAACACAACTTTATTTTATTTTGATAAACACACGTTTTTTTTCTATCTTTGCGTTCCTTTGGTGTTCTAGAATAAAATTTCTAGTAGATAGACGTTACATATAATCCCTTTTGATGTATAATAATTTATTTCATTTCATGCAATCGAGATTTATAGTGGGATTAAATTACATTTTCTGATGTTTTTAAAATTATTTTATTTTTATTTTCAGGTAAGTCCCAAGTTGCCTCACCCACAAACTAACTTCCGTAAGTAATTTTAGAATAAGAACGGGAAAAAATACTGATTGAGATTTTTTCAAATACGATTTATTGTCTGGGAAGGTCCATTATATAATTTTTCGCAATTTTATTTTGTATAGAAAATTTTGCAGCTGTGGCGGAGGTGTGAATAATTAATCTTACTTAAAATCAATATAGGGGTAGGATTAATAAAGACCTCCACCTCGTCCTGTAGGACAGAATGACAAATGAGTCCTAGAACGCACATGCAGCATGGCATGCCTGTTTCAATGCCAAATTGAAATTCCCAAATCAAACATTTCAAATGAAAAAAAAATGTCAATTTTTTTACATATTTTTTGATCCATTTTCCATCTTTTTTTTGTATTGTTAAAATATTCTCAACGCAGATGGTGCAATTAAAAATTATTTTATTTCTACAGATTATTAGTTATAAAAGTTCAATATTTTTTATCAGATTAACATCAATAAAGGGAACGTGTGCACCAACCGAATAAAATAAAGGTTGACATATATAAGTCTAAAATAGAAATAGGATATATATATATATTTTTGAATACTGCGACATTATTTGTTTCCAGGTATTTTTAAAAATAATTTTTATTTTCATTTACGAAGTAACAGATCGCGAAAATTTTCGAAATCGAGATTTTTGCGGAAACATCCATTTTCGAATCTACCATTTTTATTAAACAAATCTTTTCACCGAATATGTTATATTGATCTTTTCATTGTATAACATAAAGCAAAAATTTCTGTTTCAAAAGAGTTAAATAAAATTGACCATGATAAATGTGCATTTATCAAATGTTTTGGAATCGTAATAGACAATTTCAGTTGTCTAATGTTATTTATGTAACGTAAAAAATACAAGTAATCGCTGCCTAAAAGACTTATAAAATATCATAGCTAAAGGAATCAAATTAAAATACATGATTTGTTTACAATCAATTAATTTAAATCAACATTATTCAACAAAACAATAAACTGCAGTTTGATGATTTAACTTAGTTATTTGTTATTTTGACTGTTTGTTGTTGTTTGTTGGATAATTGCTGTTCTGTTTTGAGTGATTAAAGTTTATCGGAAGATTATTATGTACACTCCTTTGCATTTAATTTCTTTGACGCATGTTAACTATCTATATAACATAGAAATAGAATAAATGGTTTAATCAGGTTGAAACTAAGTTAAATTACTATGTAATTAACTTTAATGAAAATTTATTTATTTTTAAATTATCGCTTATTGTAATAAATAATATAATTTTACTAAACGAAATTAATTATTAACTGATTGTAAAATAATATATTGTTCTAATTAAAAAAATATAGAAAAATTTTGAAACTTTGCCATTTGGAACTGTATTTTTTGGAGCTTTGTCTTCTTTCCTTTACTTTTACGAAGAACGGCGCATAGGTCAAAGAATATGTTCTTTTTTCTTATATATTTTTTTGCAGATTTATTCTTTCTGTGACTTCTAGATTTGTGCTTGTCAATGATTTATATGTCTTTTTCAAATTGATATTCTTATATATCTACTGGCTCTAAATGAATCAAATGGATTCATCACAATAGGTGATCCTGCTATTTGCTATTCGCCAGTTTCCATTTTTTTTTATTTGGTTTAAAATTATGATATTAAAAAAAATATTCAAACTTTTGCAGAAAAAGTTTTTTAGTAGCTTTGTGTTACAACGCCAACGACCAGTTAAGTGTTTTTTTAATCTTTTGGAATAAGAACCATATCTTGTCGGTTATGGTGCATTATCCTATTAGTTATTATGCTTAGGTTTTAGTATATTTTAGGTTTTTTTATTCTATTACTTGTAGTATGGCGTATGTGTATTTATTATTCCCTATTTTTGTGCCAGTTTCTATTAACTAAAGGGTGGCCCATCGAATACGCCGGATTTAATTTTGAAATGAAACACAGTTAATTATTAATTAATTGGGAATATTTATTGATTTATCAAGAAGGTATGTTGACAATAATTATGGAATACGATCTAGGCCAAATGGCCGCCTCGGCTATGCTAGCATACTCTGACCATTTTGATTAATATTTTCAAAGACTTTTTGAAATACAGTTAGCTCCATTTCAGAAATAACGCGTTGGATCTCTGTTTTCAGTTCAAGAATGGCTTGTGGTTTGTTAGAAAAGACCTTGGACTTTACAAAACCCCAGAGGAAAAAACCGCATGGCGTCAAGTCCCAAGATCTGTACGGCCAATTAACGTCAGTATTTCTGAAAATCACAGGACCTAGAAAATGTTGTTTTAAAAAATCTATGGTTTCTTTTGCTGTGTGGTATGGCACCATCCTGTCGGTTTTTTCGACGATTCTGCTTATTAACAAAACCATCTAAATGAAAATGCGCTTCATCGCTAAAGATGATAATTTAAAAAAAATGCCATCCACTGTTTGGTTTTTTATCACCCAATTTGCGAATAGTCTTCATTGCAAATGGTCTTATGGCTTGTGCTCCTTAGTTAATTGAACTTTGTAAGGGTGAAGGTAAAAGTCTTTGGTAGGAATTCATTGCAAACTGGTTCTGCTAATGTCCAATTGTTAAGAACAACGACGTGTTAATGTTCCTGAATTCTCATCGCTATTTTCACTGACATCTGCAATATTTTTGACCGAGCGCACAGGACGAAGACGCAGTAGAGTTTGTTTGTTCATAACCGAACCAATTTTTAAAAACCTCAATAACAGTAGATGACAAGTCAAACATTGAGATTGCTAACTTAATTACAAAAAAATGAAGGGAAATTTAAATCGGCGTACCCGATGGGCCATCCTTTAGTAACTTGGTTTCGGCGATAGACATAACGCGTTTGTGCAAACATTTTGCATTCTGATGTGATGTTGTATAAAATCTGTTACTAAGTGACATTTTTAGAATATATTTTTGATAGTTAAGTGTTACTTAAAAAACAAGAGGTCACAGGTTCTGCCACATTTAGAGCTTGGTCTCGGCATTGCTTCTGCCATGCCGCAATGCCATTGCGGTGATAAGCTTTGACTAGTTGTATTCTTAATGTGTTTTAATAGGCTTTTTCGTCTCCCAGTGTTTTTTTGATGTTTTGTTTTTTTGTGCTTCTTGATACCTAACGCATCCTTTTGACTTTGGTTTTATTAAATTCTGCTATTATCTTCTGTTTTGTTCTTTTTTCTCTGCTCTTTAAACTCTCTGATTTCCTTAGATAAATTTTGTTATTTCTGGGTAGCTTTTTCCGGTCTGATGAGTTCTTTCGTTGTTTATTTCTTCCAGTAACATATCATCTTTTGGTAAATTAGTCTACGTAGTACATTTTGGTATTCCTCGTTGCTATTTTTAGCTTTTCGAGATTGGCCTTGTTGCTTTGTGTCTGTATTAGCTCTACTCTATCTAATTAAGTGTTGAAAAGCACTTTGGCCCGCACAATTCCTTTCCGGTCTTCTTCTTATTTATTCTGGTTTTTGAACGAGAGTGTTCATTATACATATGCATAGTAAATAGCATGTTTGACCTCGTTTTTTTCTCCAATCCCAAATATGCCGAAGTTCATCTCGTTTTGGTCTTTTGTTTTTTCTATTTCGGAATTGAAATCGCTGATAATTATGTTGCATTTAGCTGGGTTTTCTTTTATTGCCAGATTTATGTCTTCATATGCTTTACTTGCTTGACTGCTCGTTCTTGTGATCGTATACTTGAATTTTTAGACATGTGTAATGGTTGTTTTTTATTATTTTGCCAGAAGGAAGGAGTTATGCCTAGTAAAATTACTCTTTCGAAGATGCTTCTGTAATTAGGTGATCTTTGGAAAGGATCACTTTGTTTTATTTTCTCTATAGAATAGTTTATGTCCACATTTTAGGATTATGCTTGCATTTCCGCATCTCCTGACCTCTGATTCCTGCAATTGTCCATATGATCGTTTCCAATTCTATTTTTAAATTTGGCAGACGGTCTCTGACGATATTGACTTTGTGGTAAATGTTGTTATGTAGAGCAGGTGAATTCTTTTGCTCTTTATTTTCTGTTTTTGTTGTTTTGTTTTGTCTGTTTGGATCAAAGTTCTGCCTTACCCAGAATCCTTGAGGCTAACTGAATTAACAGTCCGTGGATCTGAGCTTGGGGTATTGTTTTTCGAATTTTAACATTTTATTTTTATAATATGCAAGAGGTTTTTAGCCTTGGCCTATCACGCTTCCCACACGTGTTGGTAGTTTATGCACCCTCTTAGCTATCAATATGTTTTTATCTGCCTTTGAGTCTGCTTTTTAGTGTTACTCAACCGAAAACCTACCGCGGACCATTTTTAACTTTCTCCCACGGACCACTAAGAGAAACATTGATAATGAATATCTTCTTCTAGTAGTATCATAATTTCGCCAACGAAGTAAATTCTCTTTAAACTGGACCAAGGCACTTTCATTTTAAGTGTTTTGTTGATGCAAAGATAGCTATCCTTAAAGTATAAAAAGGTACTTTACGTTACAGAAGTAACTAACTACCTTTGACCTACAACAAGGCAAATTTTCTTTAAATGTTGATTATCTTCTATATT
>JARJDX010073340.1:0-16435 GCA_030264735.1 Gymnusa sp. GC000175 | reverse complement strand
TTCCGAAGGCCGCCCACGTCAAGCCTATCCTTCTTGAGACCTCGGCTGTCTGGTTTTCTGCTCCCAGCTTGATCGTATGCCCTAGGTAGATGTACTCTTCCACGACCTCAAGTGTGTGGCTTTGCAGGGTCACGTTGATATTCTTGTTGTTGCTCAGGATTTTTGTTTTGCTCATGTTTGTTTCCAGCCCTATTCTTGCCGATGCTTGTTGCAGTTTGTGTATCATTTGTTGAAGTTGGTCTTCGTCTTCGCCGATCAGCACAATATCATCTGCGAAGCGTAGCTTAGGTGTTTTCCATCGATGTTTATACCTTTTTCCTCCCATTATAGGTTTTTGAAAACGTTTTCTAGTGCTAATGTAAAGAGTTTAGGTGATATTGAATCGCACTCCTCTTTTGAAAGAGATTTTACTGGTTGTTAGATCTTCTTGTATTTTATTGTGGAGCGTCACCTGTTTGTATATATGGTTTATGATGTTAGAGTATTTTGAATCGATTTTCGAATTATGTAGATTTCTCATTATTGCCCATGTTGTGAAAGTATCGAACGCTTTGCGAAAGTCCACAAATGCTAGATGGAGATGGGTATTATATTTGTTGCATTTTTTAATGAGTGTACGTATAGTCTGTATGTGGTCGGTGGTACTGTAACCTCTTCTAAAGCCAGCTTGCTCGATCGGTTGGTAGAAGTCAAATTTTCTATTCAGGCGGTTAGTCAGGATTTATGTAAAAAGATTGTAGAAAATGGATGAGAGGCTTATGGGTCCATAGTTGTTAAGGTCTGTACTGTCTCCTTTTTAAAATAGCATAATTACTTCGGCGTCTTTCGAGGTGTCTGGGGTTTTTCCCTCTTCCAGGCACTTGTTCAGGACTTTCCACTTTCCACTGGCCACTTTCTCCACTCATTTTTAGCATCTCGCCGGTTACGCGGTCTTCACCCGGGGCCTTGTGGTTTTTTAGTTGGCGCATTGTTTCTCGTAGTTCCGCTTTATATATTTTTGGCATGTCTTCGTAGCCTACATTAGTGATTTTAGTGTCTTGGTAACCGTGTGCGTCTGTTTGCTAAGGGATCAGTTTCCTGTAGTATTCGCTGATGATGTTTTTAATGCCTTCTTTTTTTCTGTTATTCTTCTGCCCCGGTCGTCTTTTATTTTATGGATTAGCAGCTCTTCTTTTCCCTTTTGCGCGTAGGGCTTTCATGTTCATGTTGTTCTCGATTGTTTCCTGTTATTTGGATGTTATAATGTCGCAGGTCTTTTTGTCTTGCACTGGCCGCCTTTTTGCTGAGCTCTTTGTATCTTGGTGATTCTCTATTCGTTTGTTGTAGTTCCCTAATAATGTTTTTTGTTCCGTTAGTGATTCTTTGGGCGCTGCCTTTATTTGTAAAATGCACTTCTGAATCTGCTGGTAATTTTTTCTGCTAATTCGTTTATTGATAGACTGTTAGGATGTTCTGTTGGATCTAGTTTTTTTTTATATTTCTGTCCTGTGGGTGTTTTCATTATCTTGTAGCACTTTTAACGATGCTGGAGTGTTTTTCGCAATTATCTTTTTTCTCTCGATTTGGGTTGTTATTAGAATCTTGGCTCTTACGAGACGATGGTCACTCCCTATGTGGAAGCGGTTTAGTACGGACACGTCTTCGCAGAGGTGTTTGTTCGAGACGAGTACATAGTCGATAGGACTGTAGGATAGTCACCTCACATGCCAAAAATCACTTCCTTGCCAGTTTCTTTGGTCACTGCCGTGTTATCCAGTGTGATATTCGAGATAATTGTTTTGGTGTTGTAACTTTAATAATATTTTTTTACTTCGCTTGGTTAGCTTCAACCACACCTTCTATGCGAATTTAATAGTAACGGAGACATCACACAGACTAATCTCACTCCTTCAAGCATTTTCACTGCTTCAGATTGTTCACCATTTATCTTGATATAGGTCGGATTGACTTCTATGTAGCTGTGAAATTATACGTAAATCCTTGCCATCAAGTGCCGTCTCAGTTACTATATCCATCAAGTTAGCATATACACTTTATAGAAGGCCTATGTTAAAAATTTCTAAATAAAAGTCGTGTGGTTACCACATTTTAATTTTTTTTGTATATTACGTAATATTTTAACATTTATAAGTCCTCTTTAAATAAAGAACGAAAACTTTTTATATTGTCTTAAGCTAAAGTGCATTCTGACAACGTGTACATTTAAAGTTTAAAACTGTAAAACAGTTGAAGCGTACCAAAACGTTGAAATTTCAAAATGATACTCAAAACATACATCACAAAATAATCAATGCGTATTAAAAGGTCATATTTTTATATAAATGTTAGAAAACTTTATACACAAAATCGACTAAATGAACTTTAATAATTCCGGAATTTCCTAAATGAGGTCTTCTGAAAGTTTATATCAATTCGTTCCAAAGTAGATATTATTAATAAAGTCTTTCAAACGTGATGTTTGCAGAAGTTTAGCAGGAATGGGTATCAAATGTGAGCTGCTCAAAATTTCGTTCTCGCGCGCGCGTTTTAACATTCCTAAAAGTAATTAAGTTGTTACGCGGCCTCTGAAACAGCTTAATGAGAGGAATTGTTCTGGGTGGGACAGAACTTTAATTAGAAAGCAGCAGAATTGACTCGATGAACACATTGCAGACAAGAAAATTTTCATTCTGATTTAAACACCTGCGATTATCCAAAATTACTAGTAATTTTTAGTTTTACTTAATTATTGCTAATAATAATGAAAAAAATAATAATATTTATAAAAATGGTGTTAATTATTATAACGATGATAATTATTATAACGACATGCGAATTTTGATAGTTTGTAAGGTGGTTGTGAGTTCATTTGAATACGCTGGAGATTATCTCGATTCCACTTATCGAGTGAACCAACTTGGGAATAGCGATAAATCTCTTCGTATTCAGTTTCAACACTAGATTTAGTGTCTTTCTAGGGGGAAAAGGAAATTAGCAAAACTGATATAGGTAAGAATTTCCAAAGGGGAAGCCGGATCGATCGTTTCTATTCGGGTTCAAGGTTGACCCAATTTGTTCCTTTACTAGTCTAGAAAGGTTTTTGCAGCTTATTTTGAATACTAACGTTTTGTAGCGAGTTTTATGTGTTGTAAACGCAGCAAATAAAATTAAACGTAATGGCGCGCGCGTAGTGTTTGTGGGGGAGAAATTGGAACTAATAAGATTTTAATGTTGCTAATAAAAAGAGCAATTATAGATGTGATGTTACAAAATTGCTGATTTTTTTTTAACGCGCGCGCGTGGTATTTATTAGACGTGAGACTTTTTCGTTTCCATGAGGGTGGAATAAAAGCAGCACTTTATGGGGCATAAATCGTTTCACTTTTCGTCCCCCAAATGAAAAATACTTTTTATTACTGCGTCTTTGATTTATTTAGTAATTTAATATTTTCGCCGAAATTACGTGTTTTTCGATTGAATGTTTAACGAAGCCGAGAGTTATGTAAATATTGGAAACAATAAGGGCAATCGATTGTAGTCCGCAAATAAAAGAATAGAATTGGCCCATTTAGAGGTTCAAACATCACAATGTAGCGGGCTAAATCAATTATCTATTATAAGAACGTGCGGTTTGGATAAAAATGTCAATATAACCGATTTGGGGGTTGCTTTCACGTGTCGAGTTTTATTATAAAAGTTATGATTGGTGTGCGAAGGGATGTTGATACCGCTTCATCCCTCCGCGCTGAGTATTGATTTATAGGTTTAATTAGTCCTCAGCCGCGACACTCGGCCAAAACTTTTCAGGATGAATGTTCAGTGGATTTTACATGGAGACCACTCGAAAAGTTCAACCCCAAACACTGCCACGATTTAATGATATGACCATCAACGATCAATAGAGTTTCTTTACACTTTCAACTCTACAGAAATGCAACTTCGTTCCTCGACATAAATTCTACTCGCTTGCATCGCTCCTTGTAAGCACCGACAATTTATTTAAGCTGTTCCAAGTCTTTCGAGACTTCTGCTTCAAAAGAATAACTCCTCTTACTTGTGCAATGGATAAATATTGAACCTTCCATTTCAACCTGGTATTGACAATATGTAAACATGAAAAAACCTTTTATCAGAGTCACGTACAAATTGATGCAATTTTTTTATTTATGTCAATAACATTTCAAGTATTGTTTTAAAAATTATTTTTTATTCCAATATAAAAAAACTACAATAAAACATGACTCCCATCCACATCCATTAAAATTTTAGAACGCATTTACTTTAAAAATTGCATTTTTATTTGTTAAAATTAATTTGGATAAAATTCATTCGTAAATTTTTTAAAATTTATTACTGAAAATAATATTTTTCATTTGCTAATATTAACAAATCAATATAAAAGTTACAGCGTTTTCATTTAAACAATGATTATAAAAGCATTACCCGGCGCATCCACCAATTATTTATATAAATTTTAATTTGCTTTATAAAATTTTTAAACGCAAAAACTTTACGTCAGTATTTCTTTAAAAAAATATTCTTTTATAAAAATAAATATCGCGCACATATTTTTTTCTATTTAATATTTTATTTGATGAAGGGTCTTGTAGAGCCAGACCACTGTCCGCCCGAATTCCCCAATATTTTTTATACAAACAAACAAAAAAAAACACTCACAATTCTTTCTGCAAGACAGGCGAAAGCCGCACCTTTTTTCTTTCTCGTGAATCTGGCAACAAAAACAAATCAATTGTGCGCGCTTTAATTAAATAAATTACTCAAAATTTATGAACGAATTTTATCATTTAGAAAATGAAATTTGTAAAAATAAAAAAGAGAATATTTAATGCATAAGAGATGATCCTAAATAGCCAAAGTCATAAATCCGATCTGACTTTATGTTTATACTTCCCTTAAGATTGTGAAGATTTATTCGCCCGATTTAGCATAAAACATTTCGCCAGACAACCAATGAGCAATCAGTGTTTAGCTCAAGTGCAATCGTGAGCCCCTGGATAGCAAGCACTTCGTATTAAGGACCACATAATATACAACCAAGTTCGAAATTAATTATCGAAGGATATATGTTGTTCGCACAACATAAACACATGCAACAATTAATTATTGTCGTATACTAATTAGCGCTGATAAATTATGCATTTTAATAATTCGACATTACGCATTGGCGCAAATGTACTCTCGTCATTTTGCCAAGCGTTTTACATTATCCGGAAATGTAATGTATGGAGGCGTGCACCCCTAAAACAACGTTTCCGCTTGTAATAAAAGATAGCGAGCGTATTATTAGTCTAATAATAAATTATTCATTCATCGGTTCAACGTGGGTCAACAAATATTACACTCATTATTCTCAACTGAATGCACACATAAGTTTATTGTTAAAATGCATTAATTATTTATATCATTATAATGCACAAATAATACTGACTACATTATAAATGTATGTATTAGTGAATAGGTAATAAAATTTAATTGCGATCAATAAGTGTTTAAATATTTTATATTTAATCCTTATTGTTATAATAATCTTCATTGACCCTTGACCTTTACGTCATGTAGGGTAATTCTATACATTTGTTACATTTACAAATTTATCTGCAACATTGTTTCTAGCTTTTATTTAATCTACATTTTTTTCATTTTGCCTCTTCACAATTTCACAATCTTTACATCTTTTTGTCATCTAAAGCAGGGTTTCTCAAGCTGTGGTACATTTACCACTAGTGGTAAATTAGTCCAAGTAGTACATAAAATATTTTGTTACTTAAAAAATATAATTAGTCCTTCAATCAATCATTTTTCCTATTTTTACCCCCTCTTTCATTTTTTGAAAAAACTTTCTTGATTTTAGTTTTAATTTAAACAATTTTCATTAAAATTTTAATTATTTTGGTCAAATATACGTTGATTAAAAAGTTATCAACATGTCAAAAATTTTCAAATTTTTGGAAAATGTAGAAAGTTTATTATTAATTGAGATATTGAAAGCACAAAACGTTTCAAAACGTCGTAATTATGTTAAAAATATTTTAATTGCCTCCTATCGCTTTTCGATTAAACTGGAAAAATAATGAACTACAAACGTTTCTCAAAATTTTATCAACGTGTCAAAAATTTTTAAATTTAAAAAAAATGTAGAAAATTTATCAATAAATTATATATTAAATGCACAAAATGTTGCAATGATTCGTTATTGTGTTAAAAATATTTTAATTGCCACCCATCGCTCATTGGTCAAGCTGGAAAATAAATCAACTTCAAACGTTGCTCAAAAAGTTATCAACGTGTCAAAAATTTTTAAATTTTCGAAAAATGTCAAAAATCTATTAATAAATTAGATATTAAACGCAAAAAATGTTGCAATGATTCGTAATTGTGTTGAAAATATTTTAATCGCCACCTATCGCTCTTCGGTTGAGCTGGAAAAAGAATCAACTTCAAACGTTGCTCAAAAAGTTATCAACGTGTCAAAAATTTTTAAATTTTCTAAAAATGTGGAAAATCTATTATTAAATTAGATGTTTAACGCACAAATTGTTGCAATGATTTGTAATTGCGTTAAAAATATTTTAATCGCCACCCATCGCTCTTTGGTCAAGCTGGAAAATAAATCAACTTCAAACGTTGCTCAAAAAGTTATCAACGTGTCAAAAATTTTTAAATTTTCGAAAAATGTCAAACATCTATTAATAAATTAGATATTAAACGCAAAAAATGTTGCAATGATTCGTAATTGTGTTGAAAATATTTTAATCGCTCTTCGGTTGAGCTGGAAAATAAAGCAACTTCAAATGTTGCTCAAAAAGTTATCAACGTGTCAAAAATTTTTAAATTTTCTAAAAATGTAGAAAATCTATTGTTAAATTAGATATTTAACGCACAAATTGTTGCAATGATTCGTAATTGTATTAAAAATATTTTAATCGCCACCCATCGCTCTTTGGTTACGCTGGAAAATGAATCAACATTAAACGTTGCTCGAAAAGTAAAAAAGGTGTCAAAATTTTTCAAATTTTTGAAAAATGTAATAAATCAATTAATAAATTAAATATTAAACGCACAAACGTTGCTCAAAAAGTTATTAGCGTGTCAAAAATGTTCAAATTTTTAGAAAATGTGGCAAATTTATCAATAAATTAATTTGTAATTACAATAAAAATATTTTAATCGCCACCTATTGCTCTTTGCTTAAGCTGGAAAATAAATTAACTCTAAAACCTTGCTCCAAAGGTAATCAATGTATTTTCGTCAATACTTTAATGATTTTTGTTAAAATAATGTCAAATTTATGCAAATTTTATCAATATTCAAATGTTTATTATTTAAATTGAAGATTTTTTGTTAAAATTAAGATGAATTTGGAAAAAAAATTGCCAAAATTTTTTTTGTCTAAAATACCAAAGAAAATTAGATGAAATATGCATTAATTTGACTTTAACCGAAATAATCAAATTATTGAGTGAAATCATTCAAATTTAACCAAAATCATCAAATTTATATAAAAACTGTTTAAATTAAAACTAAAATCATCTCTATTTAACCAAAATTAAAAATGATTTATTAAAAATTTTCATAATTTTAAGCAAAAACAAAATGTTATTTCAATTGCTCAGTTGTACATAATTTTACCCAAAATCAATTATATTTTAATGCAACACGTTCAAATTTAGCTGAAATTATCTAATTTTATTCAAAATCATCTTAATTTAGATGAAAATGGCATAAATTTGAGGTGATTTTAACCAAACTCATCAAAAAATTGATGAAAATCGTTTAATTTGACCAAAATCATTAAAAATTTAAATAATAACGTTGAAATTAAGACTAAATTCATACTTTTATAACCAAAATTAACAAATTATCATAATTTTAGGAAAAACACAAAATTTGATATCAATTGCAGAAATTTTACCCAAAATTTTAATGAAAAACGTTCAAATTTGACTTAAATTATTTTAATTTTAACCAAAATCATCTACTTTTTAATGAAATAGTTTGAATATATCCTGATTTTAACTAAAATGTTAAAATTTGGTAAAAAACGTCAAAATTTAATATCAATTCCTCAAATTTAATTAATTAATTAAAGCTTTGAAAGCTTGTAATATTGTACCTCTTGTAATGATATTTCCATTTTCTTCATCACTAGACATAAGTGGTACATTTTGTTTCTTTCAAGGGGTACATCATTTAAAAAGTTTGAGAACTTCTGTTCTAGGGTTTCACTTTTGCAAAGCCTACATATTCTATTTTTTGGTTCTTTCTAATATTTTTTTTCTTCTCTCTTTATTCCGGCACATTTACCTTGTAACTTCTCAGATTTTTGTTCCAGTTTTTCTTATTAACCCTGTCAAATTTTTTGGTATCCCTATTACCCCAATCTCTTTATATTTTATTATAATTTTTGATTTTTTATGCTCTCTTGTTGTTCTTCTGCCGTAGGTCTATTCTTACAGTATCTTCTTTGCATTTTTTCTCTGTGCCTTTTGTGTTCTGTTAAGCCTATTATCTCACACTCACTCAGAAATGCCCAAAATATTCATTCTTTATTTTTAATTTCAGCAACGTTCCAAAAAATTGCAATTATTATTACAAAAAAAAATTTTTTGGTTATGGTTAGGCTATTATTAAGAAAAAAATTTTGTTATTAATATTTTTTGTATCGCAAAGTGGATAATTTGTAAGTGAAAACTGTTTAAAATTATATTAAAAGTTTTACAGAAGTTTAAAAAAGTTTTAAAAATATTGGTCTGAATTAAAGTTTAACTAAGTCTGAGACAGTGTTCAAGTGGGTTTCCGTTCGATCCTTAAACCAAGTTCGGAAATTGAACATCCAAAGAGTAAGTTATCCAAAGGAGAACAAAAAAAAATCTCACAAAAAAATATCCAGAACCCTTTTAAGGAAGCTTGGCGCGGAAACTTTTACAACTTACAACACTTCAAGTAAAAGATTCTTTCCGATTTTCCGAATATATGTAATTCAATTACGCCGAAAAAGAAGAGCCCGGAAATAAAAAAAAAAATCCAACAAAGTCAAACATAAACTTCCCAATAATTAATGAGGCGTTAAAATTTCCCCCCGAGACATTTTTCGGGATTTATATAAGGGCGCATAAATCCACGTTAAAACTTTCTTTCGCACAGAGTTACTGCGCGTCGCGCGAATTTAAGTAATGCATTCGTGAAAACCTTTAATTACTTGCACGCGGACGTAATTTCACGAAAGTTTTCTTTGCAATACATTCTCGTTTATGGCGGAGCGTTTAAAAATTGCGAGTTACGAAGCAATAAACCGTGCGGGGATCCGTGGAGCGCACAAAATATGTCTTCATTTAACCCCCGCGCCAGCGAATGAAGATAAACTCAACAAGCGCAAACAATACGACATTTCAATGCGAATTATTCGGATAAAGATTACACAGATTAAGATTACAATAAAGGTGATTAAGCTTTTTATAAGCCTTAATGATCATACTTATGCAACGCCTGCTTTTTTAACATAATTAAAACGTATATTATGCAGCAAAGTTTTCGGTGGTTTTATAGTTTGCTGACTCTGGATACACCATTATTATCATTATGCTAATCAAGGCGAAATAAATTATATAATATGTAAAATAGGGAGAGCAACGCGGGAGGGTGTTTATGTTTTCACGCAACTAATTCAATAATTTATTAAAAAACACACACAAAAAATGCTTTCAACATATATAAAACAAAAAATAAGATATTTAAGATAATAATTTAAAAACTCGCTATAAAATGGATGAAATATATCCTAAAATGTGCAACAATCTTCAATTTCTTGAGAGTCTTAAAGAAAGTATTATACATCGGAATGAAAAAAAAAAATCAACTAGAACAGTAAACTATATGCAGCTTGACCAAGTCTAGCTGGCTGACAACTTAGGTGCGCACAAATATTTACCACTTGAAAGTGGAAGCGCTATTTTGAAGCAAAGTACTGTACAGTCTCTGAAAAAGTATTTTTGGCCTAAGGCCCGTAATACAATGCAAAATTTTATAGAAAATTTTATTTAAAATATTTTTTTACATGCCAATATATACTGGTCAAGCTGTAGTACCCAATCGATTTTATATCGTATTTTGCATTTTATTTTTCCAATTTGCTAATTTATTTCTTCTTTTTATTCTTTTTGTTCTTTTTCTTATTGTTAATGCATGAAATTGGAAGCAGAATCTGGGACAATTTATTTATGGAGTAAAAAATTTAAAATCGCAATTGTGCGAAATTTACAAATAAAAACGAAGCAATGGAGTACAGTATCCAAGTGAATTTGTTTAGCAACGCTCTACCAACGAATTTAAGGGTGCGAAGAAATTCAAATTTTTCAAAAGCGTCATCAATAATAGGCGATAGCATATAATAAATTAAAAAGCTCAAAATTTCGCAGAGTTTAAGCAAGGAATAACAACGTAAACGATACACAACCTAACTTTCTTTGCTTTTGGGCAAAGAAACGCAAAGTGCAGTAGCTACAGCTAAAGGAAATGTAAAAACTGCCGTTACCCAGAATTTGCTAGTCTTTGAAAATATCAGAGAATAAGCAAAGAAATAAAGAAAACCCCACGTCCTTCTTCCACGCTTATATCACGTTTAGAAACTGAATTAATGTACAGGAGCAACAGCTCGTTAGATTCGTGGGATACAAATTACCCAATTACTAAACAATTTTCCAGATTTAAAGAATTGAATAAATTTTATTCAGATTTGGAACGTTTGGGAGAACTTGAACGTACCACATCTTCAAGCAATTTACGCAAAAAACACGAGAAAGAAATCATTGATTACGACCGTTGGAAACAGGTGAGAACTAGGGAACGTGCTTAAAAGGAGTTGGAAGATTTGTATAAACAATTATAACAATACAATCAAAAGAAAAGGATTTTTTATTTCTGCCAAAAGATGTTAAATCCTATCGTTGGAAGAAGGATTCAGACCATGGTTTGCGCATTAAGGAAAAGTCCGTTGAAAATATTGAAGGCGAGTTTGAGAAATTACGCAAAGACGAAGCGAAAAAGGAGAATAAACTAAAGAATAAGCTGATTTATAAAAGGGGCTTTGGAGCGGTAATTTGGTGGCGAATTTGGCTCATAATTTAAATGAGCGTAGATCGCAATCGGAAGAAAGGGTTGCTTCGGCTAGACAAAAAATAATTGATAGCGAATAATTGTTGACGCATGAAATTGGGAGCAGAATCTGGAGCAGTTTATTTATGGAGCAAGTAAATATTTTAAAATCGCAATTGTGCGAAATTTACAGAAATGACAAAATCCCGAAAAAAAGCGAAGCAAAGGATTACAGCATACAAGTAAGTTTAGATAGGGACGCCCCACCAAGTAATTTAAGGGTGCGAAAAAAACAGATTCTTTAAAAGCGTCACCTAAAATGAAACGCAAAGCTGATAGCATGTCAGAAATTGAGAAGCGTAAAATTTCGCAAAGTTTAAGCAAGGAAGTGCAACGTAAACGATACAAAACCTCACTTTCTTTGGTTTTGGGTAAAGAAACGTGAGGTGCCGTAGCTGCAGCCGAAGCAAATGTAAAAACTTCCGAACTGCCGTCACCCAGAACTTGCTATTCTTTGGAAATGTCCGAGGATGATCAAAGAAATAAAGAAAACGACTTTGTCTTAGTTTTAACAAAAGACGATTTCGTCGCGCACAAAAACAGCATCAATGAAACTTTGGAAATTTGGGCGCAGCCCAAAAAACCTCTTCTAAAAACGGACGCATTTTTCAAAACGACTTCAATAAGCGAAACTGAAAGCAACAGCACTGACAAATCAATTAAAACTGTAATTGCAGGCGGAAGCAAAGAAAAATTCAGGAAAATTTCAAGCACGCATCGGAGCGGGAGGTTTTTATCCCAACAATACACAAAGCAGCGGACGATTTGGAAGACATGATTTGTTTAGACTCGCCTAAAATGAAGCAAAAAATATTTATCGCAATCCAATGAAAGATTTAAAAGAACTTTTCGGGAGACGGTAATTAAAAAAAATTACAACAGAACCTTTATCGGCGAGTAGAAAAGTAAAATATTCACCACCCGAATCTCCAATGTTACGATCATTTATTAACGATTTAGAAAGAAGCAGGAGCTTATTACCGTATTGCGATGAAAGCTATACTTTGCTTAAAGAAGTAGACGTTGGACGATTGAAAAATAAATTTGAGGATTTTTACTGTAAACGTTACGTGTTGATACCTAGACGTTGCAACAGTGATCCACAATTTAATAAAATGATTCATGTACCAGGGCAACAAAATGGGGATGTTGATTCGTTACGAATGCGTTTTGAATACCCGTTAAGAGTTGGAAGAGAAAGAAGCCAATTTTGGCGAGGAGGAGTTCTTCCTCCTATATTTTTAAGGGCTGGGGATCGCCTTATGCCACATCTTATTATTATTAGCAAAATTGCTTCGCTTTATCCGCGTAAATCAGTTCTAAATGAGGAAAAATCGCGCAGTTCTGAGGAATTGGCCAAAATTTCGGGCATTTTAGTTGATGAAGTTGAAAAATTACGACAAAAATTTGATTCGCCTAAAAGGATGTCAATTTTAAGACACGTATTTACGTTTCCACCTAATATTCATAAATTACGCGATGTAGCACAATATTTGACGGAATCATGGATTAGCACATAAGTATACAAAATACACCCGTTCTTTATCGCCTTCTATAAAAAATGCACATCTCAAGTCGACATCCCCAATCCGTCCAAAAACCAAAATCTCCTCAATTTTAAAACCCAAACAACAACGTTAAAGATTTATTTCTACGATTCATAGGTCAGTGGCAAGGTACTAAACGCCAGCACCAAAAATTGAACAAATTCATGTCATGGTGGCCACCAGCTCTACCCACGCAAGACATTTAGTTACTTTCAAAGGTGCTGTATTTTAAACATTGGGGATGGTTGATTGGGATACGTATTATTAGAAAACATCAACGGAAAAACAAAAAAACAGTTATTTACCGAATTTTGGGTGTAGTGTAGTTACAAATACAACTAGCGTACCTGCTTTCTCTTTACTGACATTTTTTGTTTTTCTAATAGGTGTAATCTTTAGCTTGTTGGCAGCTTTTTACGAATAATTCTTTAAAAAAGAACTTTACCTTTTGTTTTTCATATTTTAGCACTAATAATCTTTTCTGTTCATATTTTTTGTACTAGATTTAAAAAAAATCCATAAATTTTATGCGTAGGGCTTGTACCCAATTTTAATTTTATTTTAGAGGTCGTTCGTTATTCTTATTTTGTGTATTAATGTAATTCTTTCCTTAGCAGGAAACAATGAATCTCAGGACGAAAAATGTGTCATAGGTGAATACACATTTAAGAAAACCGATAAAACTATTTTGGCATAAACCTAGCAAGTAAGCTAAACAGAGGATTGACGACAAACGAGAGAATTAACAAGGCATATCAAGCGACAAGGATTATCCCGCCATTTCTAAGAAAACACAAGATTCCCTGGAGAATAAAGGAAATAATATACAATTCCGTGATTGTACCCACGCCCATATATGGATTAAAGGCAACGGCAGTAACAAAGGCAAATAGAACAGCGCTTCGGTACATGAAAAGAAAAATAATAGGACTACTGGAAACTAGTAAAACCCTACCCTCCACACAGTTGCTAAATGGAAAGTCAATAACAAAAAGACTAAAAATCTACCAACATAAATATTGGGCTCATATAGAAAGAAGGCAAAAAAAAACAACTTACTGCAAGCGGCAAGAGCATTGGGCTCGGAAAACAAAACGATAGGAAGGCACTTCTATATGTGGAACACCACAATAAAGCAAACAATGAAATGGACAGGGTTTGAAGAAGACTAGTGGAAGAAATAGACGAAAATAAAAGAATCAATTAACACCGAAACGAAGAGAATATAGTACATGGAAGAAATGTCAGATATTACAGATGTGAAGAAGATTCTCCTATTTCTTTATCTTGTTCAATATGAACAGGGAGAGAAATATAAAAAAAAGTAGGTGATTATGGCGTTCCCACATAATCACATTTAGAATTTCTAACTGAGTACTCGCCTGGGGTTCCCTGCCCGGCGGTCCTGACCATACTAATAAGCGGTCTACGTAGCGGTGCCCTTTACGGTTATTTGCAAGCATATAACAAGCGCTAGCAGAACAGCTGGCATAGGGTTGGCCGGGCGTATCCTGGATTGGTCATAACCTTGCTCATAACATATACTACAGATCGTGTTATACGGCATAACGTTGCCTGCAAGGGACTCTACGTTCAACATGACGATGACGATGTAATTCTTTCCTCTTTTTAGCTTGTTCTGCTTCGTCATCGTCATCGTCATGCTGAACATATACAAGTAAACCTTTATGGAAAATAGCTTTTTAAAAAGTTTTTTTATCTTTGTAGTTCCATGTTTAAATAATTCTTTTTGTCCACCTTTAAATTTTTCTGTTTATGGATTATGCAGTAGAGTGGTTTGGTTGCGCGTCCCGAGAACTCTTCAGGCCAGCGATTGATAAGGTCCGGGTAGTGGTAATGATTTCCAATCTCCGATAGGAGAGGAGCGGAATTTCAGGAAGAAATAAATAAAATATTGCAAATTTTATCTCACTTCATTGAAAATAGATTTTTACTAAATTATCCAAACGAAAACATTGAAACATTTTCGTTTACTCCGCCGATATAACCGTTTTATTTAAGTTGCAAATAAATATGTTTAATATTAGCTACATCAAAGGATAAAACATATGTAAGCTCATTTGAGTAACATTTATAATATGAAAATGATTATTTTAGCAGTTTATGATTGAATTAATTGAAAGGATTTAACCCTTAAACCCATAAATTGCCGGGAGAAAGTTTATAAACTAAGAGGAAAACACATTAAAGCCTAACAGGTACTTACATCAAGATTTATACATTATAACCTTTATGTTCAGAATTTATACGAATTAGACATTAGTAAATTATTTACCTGTGAATTTAATTAAAGGATTTTAACCTCAAATTGGGTATTAATTTTTGTCGTGCACGCTTTATAATGGTTAACAGATAATTATTTTAAAATATTTTCTTTGATGCTTAAATATTGCCAGCATGGGGTTTCACGGCTAAAAAACCTTCTCTGGTACGAAATTAGATGAGAAATTATGTAACTCCAGTGGTTCGGAATCCACGATAAACTGTAGGTCCACCTGTAATGTAAGTTGTCAGCATTACAGGCGGAGAAGAGGCTATGCGCCAGGAGTGGCGTCCTAAGCCTTAAACGACGATGCTTAAATATTAAGTAATAAAAATGAGTTTTAATGTAAGCCTCGGGATTGTTTTGTTATTATTAGAAATTGCATATTACCCTGGAATTGTTACTGGCTAACAACTCGAATTGAAAGTGAAAAATTTAAATTTTTACCTTCCACTGCATAAAACTTAATTCTAAATCACATTCTGAAATCCGTTTTTAAAAATCTTTAATGGTTTTTGATATATTTATCTAAATATTCACGAAATCGAAAATTTATTTTTTGGGTGTCAAAGAGCGCCGATATCTAAAACGTATAGTTAAGTGAATATAAACGTACTTTTAATAAATTTAAAACAAAAATAGGATAAATTTATTAAGGATGTAGTAGAAATATCCTGTACCGTTCTGACCAGGAGGATGGGGCCTTGCTGGTGATCGATTTTTATCGATATTCAGAGTTAAGCGATTTAGTAGTGACTCTAGATGATTTGATCCGCTTTTTGTATTTTTTTTTGTTTGAACTTAGTTTTAATAATAATAATGTATTTTTATTAAATTTAAAATGTTAACCTTATTTTACATAAAACATAACTCGATTATAGTTTTCGGTGGTAGTTTGTGGACCTCGTCTTTGTCTTGATCCACAAATTACTCGGTGGTAATTTAGGATAAATTTTACTAAATTAAGGACAAAGTTAAAAAACATACCAAAATAGGAACAAATTTATCAAAATAAAGGACAAATTCAACAGAATTAAGGACAGATTTACCAAAATTAAGGACAAATTTAATAAAATTACCAAAAAATTAAGGACAAATTCAACTAAAGTAAGGACACATTTAACAAAATTTACAACAATGTTAATAAAAAACAAATTCAACAAAATTTAGGACAAACTCTACAAAATTAGCGACAAATTTAGCAAAATTAAGGACAAACTAAACTATATTCAATAAAATAAAGACAAATTCAACTAAATCAGGAAAAAGTCAACAATATTAAGAATAAATTTAAAATAATTTGGACAAATAAAACAAAATTGGGGACAAACTCAACAATATTTAACAAAATTTAGGATAAATTTGACTAAATTAAGGACAAAGTTGACAAATTTAGGTTAAAGTTAAATAACTTACCAAAATAGGGACAAATTTAACAAAATGAAGGACAAAT
>JARJDX010073323.1:0-15619 GCA_030264735.1 Gymnusa sp. GC000175 | reverse complement strand
CGAAATCAACTTTTTTTGAATGAGGGAGGTCGAAAACGGATATTTCCGCAAAAATCTCGATTTTGAAAATTGTCGCGATTACTATACTTTAATTTACTTTGTAAATGAAAGTAATTAGAAAAGGTGAAAGCACTAGTACCAAAAATAAAATGATATCACCTATCGATCTCGGCATTAAAAAACTAAATGGAAAAGAAGTGGTACCATGGAGCTGAAATCATACCCCTTTATGTATAGCGGGAAGTAAGACGGAATGAAAGAATGTGAAACGGCATTTAGGTATATTCTTAAAAAAGTTTATGATAAAACCAGAAGAAAGGATTAACAATTAATTAACAAAAATATGGAAATTGAAGCTTAATCGAGAATCTACAAGACTGTAATAAGACCTATAACGATCTACACCACGGAGACAAGACCACGGAGGCGCGGAGGCAATTATATCGGAGACCACATACATGAAATTGCTACGCAAAAGAACTGGGAAATGTCTATATGGTCTATGGGGTGATTATGCTACGTTTATTAATAAAACACGAAAGCACCCGATAACGTCACAAACAGTGAAGTTCGGTCTAGGAGTTCCCAACGATAGATGCAATAGATAATAAACTTCCTACAAGAGAACAACTTACACTGCATAAACACCTCGTTTTTTAAAACCAAAGCACAGACGATGGAAAAGCCTAGATACCTAAAATAAATAATGAGATCGACGTCATACTAGCAAAGACCAAACACATCATACAGGACATAGCAGATGTTAACAGATTAAAGGTGAACAGCAACCACAGACTACTCAGAACTAAAATAGCAATCAACATTAAACTAGAAAAAAAAAACTTATATCACAAAAACGAAAGATCAATATCAAAAAGATTTAGAGAAAAAGCAAACACGTATAGAGCAATTAATTCATATGGAAACCAACGAACTGGAAAAACGAATAAGAAACAACATGGAAACGACTACCAGAAAAAAATGCTCAAAAACCCAACCCAGGAACTGTGAGCTAATACAAGAAACAAAAAATATGATTAAAAACTTCTTCAACCGAAACTCCCCAGAACATAAAAAGCTCAACAAAATAATCAGAAAGAAAATAAGGCAAGACAAATTAATACCGAAACGATCGAGAATATAATATTTAACAACAAGAACATATTCTTTTTCTTTGGGTGGCGTGTTTGTTGTCAAACTTTAGCTATCATCATGTGAGTGAGCCTTCTGAACCCCTCTCGATCTTCTGTCATGAGGAACAGTTCTTCTACCCCGCCCCGCGTTGCTTCCTACCGATCCACCTCTTTCCGTCCACTTTTCACTGCAGCATTTGGCACTCAAGCCCTTTCATTATGTGTCCAAAACATTGAACTTTATGGACTTTGATGATGTTAATTAGTTCTCGTTGCTTGTGCATGCATTCCAAAATGCGCGTTGGTTATGTGAGCTGCCCATGAAACGCGTAGAATGCGTCGATAGCACCATAATTCAAATTCTTCCAATTTGTTCAGATTTTTTACCTTTAAAGTCCACGTTTCACAACCGTAGAGTAGAATAAAACATAAGTAACACTTTAAAGTTTTTAGTCGTGATGCAATTGCAAGAGTTTTGTTACTTAGGACGGGTCGCCATTTAATAAACGCTTTGCGTGTGCTAGCTCGTCGCATTCTGCTCTAAGAATAATCCAGATACCTAAGTATTTAAAGTGTTCTACTCTATCTAGTAATGTGCTCCCTTATGTCAGTTGATGTTGACCGGTCGAAATCTTGCCAGCCACCATACATTTGGTCTTCTTCACGTTGATTCGTAAACCCCTCTTATTGCATGCCTCGTTTACTGCATTAACTAATGTTTGGAGATCTTTAATACTTTCTGACAATATGACAGTGTTGTCAGCGTACCTGATGTTGTTCATTATTACTCCGCCGACAAGAACATAAGAATTTTAAAAACCCTAATAAATGAACGACATCAAAGGATACATAAAATAAGAAACTTAGATGGAACAATCCAACACGAAGTGACTCAGAAAGCAAAGATCGTAGAAAAGTACTATATGCCACTATACTCCTCCGTCATACCTGAATCAGACACCGCCACCGACAACAATTAAGAGGTTCGCAATGTGGGTTCAGATAAAGTACCGGAAATCACCATAGACGAAATCGTAAACGCCGTAAGCCATATGAAGAATGGAAGAACTCCGGGAGAAGACGGCATTATAAAGAAAATGTTAAAAATGGAAGAAAGAACTACACTAAGAAGTGGTCAAGATCCTCGTGAACAAATGTCTTCAGTACGGTATCCCGAACAAATGGCAAAACGCAAAAAGTCGTCCTAATACATAAAAGGGATACAAGTGCAACCTTAACAACTACCGACTAATAAGCCCCATCCCTACAAACTTCAAACCAAAATAATTACCAATAGATTGTCGAAAAAATTGGACAACTACCAACAAGCCGGAATCAAAGTGGTACAGTACAACAGCACACCTACAAATAGTACGCACACTCATAGAGAAATGTGGCGAATACAACGTTCCCGTACATCTGGCTTTCGCGGACTACACCAAAGCGTTCGATACCATAGAACTGTGGGCAGTACTTCAAGGATTGAATAATGCAAGGGTTGATTTAAGATTTAAAAGAACTCCTGAAACAAACATGTCACAAAACAACCATGTAAATAAGTATAGCAGACGACATAATAAAACAGGAGATAATAGTTGGGAAAGGAGTCAGGGAGACACGATCTCCCCAAAATTGTTCATCCTCACATTGGAAGACGTGTTCAAAAAATTAAATTGGAAAGAACGAAGAATAAATATTGATCGCCGATACCTAAGCCACCTTATATTTGCCAATGATATCCTGATCATAAGCAATAGTAAAGAAGAACTGTCGATAGTTAAAAGAACTGAAAACAGAATCGGAGAAAGTCGGATTAGAGATGAATCTAAACAACAAGTGATAACAATAGATGACATTAGAGTGGAAATGGACGGAAACGAAATCGAACAAGTTATTTAATATACACCTAGGACATACAATCAACCTAGGCAAACAAAATCAAACAGTCGAAATCACGAGAAAGATTCGCATGACCTGGGTGGCGATGTGTAAAATAAACATGGTCTTAAGGAATGCAGAAACGCCTATCAGTCTAAAGAGGAAAGTATTCAATAGCTGTATCATCCCTGTCATTACCTACGGTATGGAAACAATAACACTTACATAATAATCAGCCAATTGATTAAGAACAACGCAAAAAGCAATTAAAAGAGCCATGTTCAGACTTTCCCTCAGAGACCGTACGAAATGAGGAAATAAGAAGAAAAACGAAGGTGGAAAATGTAATCGGTAACATCGCTAAGCAGAAGTAAAGCTGGGCGGGCCATATATTCCGGCAGGAGAGTGAGAGATGGTCCAGGAGTATAAGCCAGTGGAGACCAAGAGAGCACAAACGGAAGATCGGAAGGCCATCAAAGCCAGTGTAGGAGGAAACTGGCACCAATTAGCCCTAAACAATAAGAGTGGAAAATTTCTATATCCCTGGATACAAGAAGGTTGCTAAAAGAATAAAAAAAATATTGGTGTGGTTTTTACATATCCAAAAAAATATTATTGTTCACTTTAATATATTTCTCTCATTAATATATACTGTCATTAAAATCAGCTAATAGTAAATGAAATATGGTTATGTATCGTTCAAAAGTGACGAATGTTATCGGAATTATTGCCAACATAAATTTCAACAAAATTAAATATGACAGTTTGTTTCTGCAACTTGATGGGAATAATTTTATTTAAAATGTTGCTTAGCAATGAACAGAATTTGTTGCAAATTTAATTCTAAACATATTTGTAGTATTATGTTTTTTCCATAAACTTAAGAATTTTTAAAATATTTCCAAAAAACTAAAACCTAATCGATAAACTACCATTTTGAATTCAGCTAAAAGTCATTGGGATCTTTCAATTTTTGTTAAAAGCTTAAATATGAAATTACAAATTGATTAGTTAAGCCGTCTGGGCTGTAGAGGGGACACAGGTAGACAGACAGACACCACTTCGAAAACAACTTTTTCTGAATGAGAGGAAGTCAAAAACTGATATTCCCGCAAAAATCTCGATTTCGAAAATTTTTACGATTACTATACTTTCTTTTACTTTGTTAATGAAAGTATCTGAGTTTTGGGGTATTATTTTTATTTATGGAATAAACGAAATGTAAAGACATATAAAACGAGAGGTGCAGTACAAAAAAAATTTAAAAACACTTCTTAAATGTGTAAAAAATTCATAAAATAAAAAAGAAAATAAAATTACAAAATATGCATTAATTACTACTATAATATGTTTTTTTAAAGGAAAGTATTTCAATAAATATTTAAAAAACGCACCTTTTTGTACTATTTAATTCATAAAGGATATGAAAGAGAGTCAGTGAACTTGGAATTAATTTGAACTTCCTAATCGCCAACATTCTACATTCAATGTCACCAGAATTTTAATTTTCACGTGTTGTTAAAAAAAACAAGCAAAAATGTAAATTACGCGATAATGTTACAAGGGCATGCTGAAAATAAAAAAAAAATCACTTTGTCCCGTGCAGTATATTTTTTTATCTTGTGTAAGCACATGTTTGTATACTTTGCACATAAAACTCATTAAACAAACGTACAATAATTACTTGATACGATTTAAACGTTGTTGGTTTTAGCTATATCAAGCTATAAGCAAATAAAATATTTATTACCGTTTTTATTATATATGTTAATGTTTCGCAATTGTGAGGTGATGTAATCTAGCAGACCACAATTTGAAATTTTATTATGAAACTTTAAACATTAAACATTTTATAATTTTCCACATGAATAGCAAACGAATGCATGCAATATTTTTAGAGATCAATATTATTTTTTTGTGGTTTTTAGACATACCTAAACAAGGCTGTAAAGAAAATCAATCTAAAATCCATGACCTACTTTTATATTATCTGAATTACTGATTGAAATAAAAATTAATCTGTAAAAGTATAAATAATTAATATTATAACAAACACATTTCAGTTAAAATAAATAGAGGTTTGGTCACCACACAACTTTCATTATCGAATTTGAAAGATATCCATTACTTTTAATAGAAATAATAAAATAATTCCAATAGTCACATCCGTTTTTTTTTTTGACGGATATGTAATGAAATTATAATAGTTTTCAACTGACTATAATGACATTTCTATGCTATTTGATGGCAATAATTTAATAATTGTTGAATTTTGAAAAAATGACAGGAATAAAATTTTAATTCTGAATACTATTGTACGCCTATGTGTTTTTAATAACCTTGATAGATTTTTGTATTGATAAAATATGCGTGTGATCAAACAAAAGTTAAATTTGGTAGGTAAATATATATAGAGTTGTCCTAGTAACTTTATTTTTGCGAAAATATTTTTATGCTCTAATGAAAAATTTTATATTCTAAAAAATCAATATTGAATTTTGGTGACTCATAATTTTTGAATTGCGTTTTAGATTTTATTATTTTTAAAACCAGTAGAAAGAAAATTAAATGGCATTTAAAATACGTATCTTACGTAAAAATTTCTAGAAATTCAAAAAACGTCCAAATAAAAAAATCCGAGAAAACATTCGACCAATTATTTTAAAAAAGTAATAATTCTACAAAAAAAAGGTTTTAACGTTCAAAAGAAAATTTTCATTTTCCGAGAAAAACTTACTTTTCCCAATTAAAATACGTTTCTTCATAAAGATTGGTAAAAACTCCAAAAAGTTATTTACGTCCAAAAGAAAACTTTTATTTTCCGAAAAAACCATATTTTGATTTTAGGGACTTGTAATTTATGATTATTGATTTAAATTATTTTGTTGTTATAAAAAGAAAATTTTATTGAAAGTCAATATACGTTTATTAAATGAAGATTAGTAAAAAATCGAAAAAGTTATTTACGTGCAAAATAAAACTTTCATTTTCCGAAAAAAACATATTTTGATTTTAGTGACTTGCAACTTTTGATTTTTGTTTTAAATTATTTTGTTGTTATGACCATTAAAAAGAAAATTTTATTAGCAATCAAAATACGTCTATTACATAAAGCTTGGTAAAAAAATCCAAAAAGTTATTTAACACCAAAAGAAAATTTTCATTTTCGGAAAAAAAAAACATATTTTGACATAAGTGACTTGAAACTTTAAGTTTTCTTTTAAATTATTATGTTGTTATGACATTATAAAGAAAATTTTGGTGAAAATTAAAATACGTTTTTTAAATAAAGATTGGTAAAAAATCGAAAAAGTTTTTTAAATCCAAAATAAAACTTTATTTTTCGAAAAAAAACATATTTTGACTTTAATAACTTTCAACTTTTGATTTTCGTTTTAAATTATTTTGTTGTTATGACTATTAAAAAGAAGATTTCATTGGCAATCAAAATACGTTTATTACATGAAGATTGGTAAAAAAATCTAAAAAGTTATTTACCACCAAAAGAAAACTTTCATTTTTGGAAAAAAAAAACATATTTTGACTTAAGTGACTTGAAACTTTGAGTTTTGTTTTAAATTATTATGTTGTTGTCATTATAAAGAAAATTTTAGTGGCAATCAAAATACGTTTATTAAATAAAGATTGGTAAAAAATCGAAAGTTTTTTAAGTCAAAAGAAAACTTTTATTTTCCTAAGAAAACATATATTCTTTTTAGTGACTTAAAATGTTTGATTTTTGTTTTAAAATATGTTGTTGTTATGACCATTGCAAAAAAAATTTTATAGACAATCCAAATACATTTTTTACATGAAAATTGATCAAATATCAAAAAAGTTATTTACGTCCAAAGAAAACTTTCATTTTTCGAAGAAAACATATTTTGTTTTAAGTGACTTGAAACCTTTGATTTTTGTTGTAAATTATTTTGTTGTTATGACCATTTAAAAAATTTATTGGCAATCAAAATTTGTTTATTACATGAAGATTGGTCAAAAATCGATAAAGTTATTTACATCCAAAATAAAACTTTATTTTCCGAAAAAAACATATTTTGACTTTAGTAACTTTCAACTTTTGATTTTCGTTTTAAATTATTTTGTCGTTATGACTACTAAAAAGAAAATTTTATTGGCAATCAAAAAACGTTTATTACATGAAGATTGGTAAAAAATCCAAAAAGTTATTCACGTGCAAAATAAAACTTTCATTTTCAGAAGAAAACATATTTTGATTTTAGTGACTTGCAACTTTTGATTTTTGTTTTAAATTATTTTGTTGTTATGACCATTAAAAAAAAATTTATTGGCAATCAAAATACGGTTATTATATAAGAATTGGTAAAAAATCCAAAAAATTATTTACGTTCAAAATAAAACTTTCATTTTTCGAAAAAACCAAATTTTGACTTTTAGCAACTTTAGATATTTGTTTTAAATTATTTTGTTGTTATCGCCATTAAACAGAAAATTTTATTGACAATCAAAATACGTTTATTACACGAAGATTGGTAAAAAATCCAAAAACTTATTCACGTCCAAACTAAAACTTTCATTTTCTTAAAAAAACATATTTAGACTTAAGTGGCTGGCAACTTTTAAATTTTGTTTTAAATTATTTTGTTGTTATGACCATTAACAAGAAAATCTTATTGGAAATTAAAATACGTTTATTACATGAAGATTGGTAAAAAATCCAAAAAGTTATTCACGTCCAAAAGAAAACTTTCATTTTTCGAAAAAAAACATATTTTAATTTTAGTGACTTGCAACTTTTGATTTTTGTTTTAAATTATTTTGTTGTTATGACCATTAAAAAGAAAATTTTATTGGCAATCAAAATATGTTTATAACATGAAGATTGGTAAAAAATCCAAAAAGTTATTCACGTCCAAAATAAAAGTTTTATTTTCTTAAAAAAAAACATATTAAGACTTAAGTGGCTTGCAACTTTTAATTTTTGTTTTAAATTATTTTGTTGTTATGACCATTAACAAGAAAATTTTATTGGCAACCTAAATACGTTTATTACATGAAGATTGGTAAAAAATCCAAAAAGTTTTTCACGCCCAAAAGAAAACTTTCATTTTTCGAAAAAAAAACAACATATTTTGACTTTAATGACTTGCAACTTTTCATTTTTGTTTTAATTTTTTTTGTTGTTATGACCATTAAACAGAAAATTTTATTGGCAATCAAAATACATTTATTACATGAAGATTGGTAAAAAATCTAAAAAGTTATTCACGTGCAAAATAAAACTTTCATTTTCAGAAAAAAAACATATTTTAACTTTTGTGACTTGCAACTTTTGATTTTTGTTTTAAATTATTTTGTTGTTATGTTTATTACATGAAGATTGGTTTATTACATGAAGATTGGTAAAAAATCCAAAAAGTTATTCACGTCCAAAAGAAAACTTTCATTTTTTGAAAAAATACATATTTTGACTTTAATGACTTGCAACTTTTCATATTTGTTTTTTTTTTTTGTTGTTATGACCATTAAACAGAAAATTTTATTGGCAATCAAAATACATTCATTACATGAAGATTGGTAAATAATCTAAAAAGTTATTCACGTGCAAAATAAAACTTTCATTTTCAGAAAAAAACATATTTTAACTTTTGTGACTTGCAACTTTTAATTTTTTTTTTAAATTATTTTGTTATTATGACCATTAAAAATTTTTTTATTGGCAATCAAAATACGTTTATTATATAAAGATTGGTAAAAATAATCCAAAAAGTTATTTACCACCAAAAGAAAACTTTCGTTTTTTAAAAAATAACATATTTTGACTTAAGTGACTTGAAATCTTTTATTTTTGTTTTAAATTATTTTGTTGTTATGACCATTAAAAAGAAAATTTTATTTGCAATCAAAATACGTTTATTACATGAAGACAGTTTATTTAGTTTATATTTACAACTTAACACTCAATTTAACAACAAGAAGTATAAAGTTTTAGCAATCATGAATTGGAATTTTTCTTATTTAAAGAGGAAACTAAAACTTACTGTGAATAATGCAAATTTTAATGAATCTTATTATTCCCATTTCCTTTCCATGTCACATTTCATGAAAGAATAAAGTCTCAATATTAATAGGAAAGTAAGGAAAGTTTGCTCTAATTGCATATAAAATTGATATGCACCTCAGAGAATTAATTCTTTAACTGTGCTTAGAATAATAAAGTAGAATGTATGTCGAGGATGGGTGTGTTTTTGTAGGTCGCAAATTTGTTTTTGCAAATAAATGAAATTACGAAACGTTTCGTTCCTCACGTAATAATGATTGAATTGGTCTTGCTTTTATTCAAACGGTAAAATAATGAAAAATGAAAATAACAAAACAAATGAACAGGCGATTACAACATCCGTCCGTCCTCACAATAACAGACCACGTTTATTAAACAATAGTGAACACGAGTTGTAAATATTATATCTCTTTCTTCACGTTCAATCGACAATGGCATCAATGGCGGAAATTTAAATGTTACATCTTCATTGTTTTGATTTAATAGAACTAAGAGTAGGTGACAAATAATAACAGTATTACCCTGTTAGAAGCAAAATGAATACAAAATATGTAAAACCATCATTAATATGGTTTCCGATTTACCTGGATTTTATTCAATTTATCACACCTTTAATAAATGTGAGTTGAAAACACGTGATGTTGAATAAAAACTGTATTAATCTACATATCGGATAACTATTTCATATTTATTAGATTTCTAAACACGTGATATCAGGGTTATATCCAGTTATCATTACAACATAATAACTATGCACAGTTTTATAGAATGTGTACTACAAAAACATTGTAACCTGAAATAAATGTCATTAACTGTATTAAATTTTCTATTCTAATTCCATATGATTTAATTTGATAAAAATGAAGGTGTGGTCACCACATGATTTTTATTTACGAGTTTATCCCGTATTTTTAATAGAATCATAATTTTATTTCATTAATTATCAGCTAATTAGGTTGGCAGTTATCCCTGCAACTTCATTTTATTGAAATGTATGTTGAAAATGACTCCGATAGTGAAATCCGATACTTTGGATGATATAAACCTTATTTTATTAATTGTCAGCTGATTATAATTCCAGTATGTCTCTGCTACTTGATGGGAATAAATTCAATAAAATGTTGCTTAGCAACGCAAAAGGATTAATTTTTTCAATTTTGAGAAATATTTTAGAGCAAAATTTGTTGCAAATTTAATTCTTAATACTTTTATACTCCTATGTTTTTTTCCATAAACTTGACAGTTTTAAAAATATTTGCTAAAAACAAAAAACCTTGCCCATAAATGGTTACTCTTTTTGTAAAAGAGTTAGTAAATTTCAGCTTAAATTTACTGGGACCTCCCATTTTTTGTTAAAAGCGTAAATATGAATTTCCAGGCCGATATGATTGGTCGTTTGTAGAGAGGATACACACAGAGACAGGAACACAAACACCACTTCGAAAAGATGTATATGATCCAAGACAACTGTACCAACATTAAACTGCTAAAGGTGTTTAAAACAGCAGAAATTCCTGAACCGAAAAAGCATGTACAGAGTTTCTTCAATGTTGCTCATAGTATCGTAGGGTTATAAAAAAACTTTACGTACATTGAAAGACCCCTTAACAATTTGACAAAAAAGAAGGCTGTTTGGTGCTCGAAAAAGAAGAAAACGTTAGTATTTGATACTTTAAAAATATATCTGATTTTTGCTTCTTATCTGGGTAAATCAAATCCAGAAAAACCTTTTATTATTAGGACTGATGCAAGTGGAAACGCGCTTGGTGCTGTTTTACGCCAAGGCAAGGTAAACGCAGTGTGGTTGCAGATATGTTATCACGCCCTCAATGTGATTTAGATCTCACAAATAATTATGAATTATGGGGTGTGAAAATCAGATTACCCAAAAGAACTTCATTCTGAATAGTTAAGAGATCCTAAAGTGAAGAAAATTATAGACACTTTTAAAGATATTGACAATAAAGACATCGCCAATTGAACTAAGAGAGGTTTTATAATGTCTGAGGGGATTTTCTTACGTTATTCCCAAAAAGTTGACCTCGAGCTCAGGAAGCAAGGAAGACAAGACATTTAGAAGATGTATCATAATGATCCGACCGCAGGTCACTATGGTGTGGAAAGAACGCTTTAGAGAATTTCGAAAAGATATTATTTTTCTGGAATTGTTAACTATTATGTAAAAAACTGTTCTAATTGGCAAAATCAAAGGACGAAGAAGCATAGGACGAAGAAGAGTATCGTGGCTGCGAAATCTAAGAGCGTGGTTCGGCTGTAGCTTTAATGAACTGTTTAGAAGTGCTGTCGACAAAATTAAAGTAGCTATGATAATATCCAATCTACGATAGGAATCGCACCAGAAGAAGAAGAAGAAGATTGTGAATGGTATAAAGCATCAAATCAAAAACCAGCTGATCTAATACGTACAATAGCTTATACTCAAGAGATTCGAAAAAATCTATTTGGACCTTTACCAGAGACAGCGTTGGGAGAAAATGGATATTTAAAATAATAGAGGACACGTTAACCAAATGGGTTGAACTATTTGCTTTGAAATCCGCTACTACCGACAATTGTGCTAAAGGTTTTGGTATTTCGAAAAAAGTAATTACTGATAAAGGATCACAAATTATTGGGGTTAATAAGCAAAAAGTTTGTATTTGTTTGGGGATTAAACAATGTTTGATTTCCCTATATCACACACATGCAAACATATCTGAAAGAAAAAATAGAGATTTGAAAGTTAGATTATCAATACTAGATGGTGACAACTGGTCAGGAATACTTGCTGCCATACGTTTTTCTATGAATACAGCATATTGCGAGGGAACGGGTAACACACCAGCGTATCTAACGTTTGGGCAACAATTATGTACTTTGGATGACGTGACGAACGATTTTAGGGCAGGTATCCAATCGGAAAATTTTGTACCACACATAGAGTCATAATTGCAGAAGTTAGCGTCTGTTTTCGGGGAAGATGTGAACAAAAAACGACAATTAAGAAATAATATCGACAAGATATTGATTATAAGGTGGAAGATCTGGTTATGCTCAAATCTCCCACCATCAGTAACGCAGCAAATAAGATTTCATGGGGATGAGTAACAGTTTTGACGTGTCGTTGGTTAGTATCATTGTGTTGTTCTTTATAAAACCTGAACCTCAAAAATTTTACCGCTACATTTTTAGTTTATTTTTTGTGGATTCTCTTGCGTTTGCAAGTAAAATGGAAGCGTAATCTAGGAGTGGTCTGCATATGGTCTTGTGTATCTTGCGTTTTCAAATTAATTTCGGTTTGTTCATAAGTCAAAGAACGGAAATGTTTAAAATCTGGCTACCACGTTACTTTTCAGAGACGTTTCAAATATTCTAAACCTGCATTTTTTCTGCTTGAATATTAGTTAAATTAATTTATTTCTTGCAACAGTTTTTGTACTTACAAAAATACACAATAAAGGTTGCGGCGTCAGCTAGCTCAGGGCGAAGGGTATCCAAGGAATCGTGTGGGCGCCACTCCAGAAACTTATTATTTTATTAATATACGGGCCAGGAGTCTCGTAAAAAATTCAACACAAGTTATTTTATTAATGTTTATTAAAATTATTATATTCGTCCAATTCAAAAACACACTTAATACTGTATTACTCGATGATTTTCTACAATTAAGTCCCGATCAGGATCTGTACTCAACCGTGAGTTGGAAAATTCTGAACCGGTAACCTTCGACCTCATCTACAACCTCTCACAGACCACAGCCACGTGACAAGATGGACACCTGAACTTCATATTCTTTTTTAAACGTGATATGCTATTACTACTTTTATATTTTGATTTTTTATGCATGTTTGTTTTCTATTTTTCCTATATTGTATTGTAAACAAGGGGTCAATTGGCTACTAGCGCCTTCCTGAACTGCAACCTTTAATATCTATTGTTCAAAAACCCCACTAATAATGGGAACTCCAATCTCTTTGCAAAATTTAGGATTTTCCTGGGTGGAATGCTCTGTAGCATTGAAGGGAGTATGTTGTCCCTACCAAATTGAGCCTTCCTTTTGCGTGCTAGCGCGTCGCAATTGCATAGTAAGTGTTCGGCAATTTCAGCTTCCCTCTCACATAACCTGCACCTATCGTCTAGAGTTTTTCCCAGTTTCTTGAGGTGGTACTTGACATTACAGTAACCTGTTAAGAGACCCGTGGTGGTCCTTAAATCATTTCTGTTCAAGTTGAGAAACATCTTAGCTCTTTTTGAGGAGTGTTTTATGAAGAGTTTTGCTTGTCTCCTTCCTGGCGTTTCCTCCCAGTGATTTGACTTGCTATGCTCTTTCCATCTCCTATTCTCTTTCCGTCTATGGGCTTTGGTTAGTCCACAAGACGGTTCAGGATCCACAAAGGGGGCTTTTGAGCCCGCTTTTGCTAGTTTATCCGCAGATTCGTTTTCGTCAAGTCCCTGATGCCCTGGCACCCAAACGGGGCTAAGTTTGTTTCCTATTGCCAGTTGCTTCAGTGATTGACGGCATTCCCATGTGGATACAGACACGTGCTCGTAGACTTGGATAGCCTTTAGGGCAGCCTGGCTGTCTGTACAGATGTAAATTTGTGCTCCTTTGAGCTTTCTATTTAGACACTCTCTAGAGCATAAATCGATTGCAAGCATTACTGTTTGCATTATTTTACCTGTAACTTCTGGGTCTACTCTGCGAATCGGTTCAAACAATATTCAGTGAGAAATATAATTGAATTTGTCATCATTTCAAAGCAACATGTTTGTTATTTTAATTAAACTTGTCATTCTTTAATGCAACATTATTGTTAATTTTGTACTATATAATAATTGATCTAAATTTTCTTTTCTTTACCACGTGGGGTTTCAGTTGATTAATTTTACAGGACAACTGAATATTCTTTACCCTTTATTTATTTATCTTTTATTCGTTTTTAAAAATGCATGAGCTGGCGTCACTTAGTAACTATGCTATCTACTTAAATCACACGAGTTTAAATTCTACATCACTTGGTGCAATACTTTTGGTGAACACTATATAGTATATAATCAGTTTATTGTTAAATCAATTGCAAAAACACTACTACTGCTAAATATTAAAAAAAATTACAGTGCATTTTTTAAATGTGACCATAGGAATTTACGTGTTAAATCATTTACATTTTGAAATTGACCAAGATTCCGGTATTCTACCAAAGTTATACTTTAGCAAAATAACGTTATATGATAAAAAATACTCTCGAAAAAATTTTAGGTTTAAAGTTGGAAAAAGAAACGTCAATATCTTAAAAACTATGGGTTCTAAAGAAAAAAAATTTAACATTTAACAATTAAAGATTGTCTAAATCTCTATAAAAAAGTTAAATGACTCGAAGCGATCCCAGCAATTCTGTCCAATAGTAAACTCCTATGGCCAAGGTTAAAAAAAAATGCACTGAATATAATAAAAATAATTTTTTTACTTCCATTTACGAAGCAAAAGAATGTATTTTTTTAGATTTTTTAAAGAATTGAAAAATAATTATAAAAATTATTATCCAAGAAACCCCCAAGCAAATTATTTCAATGTTAAAATGCCAATTTTTATAATTATTATAACATTAATTATCGATCAAGTGGAAAACTGTAAAAGTGCTTTGGCCTGATGGCCTGAAGCTAAAGTTCAGAGTTCGCGTAATATTAATAATCAGATTTTATGTGTACGGATGTTAAAAATAAATTTTAATGGATAAATCATGAATTTCCAAATTGAAAAAAAAAATAATTGAACCTTTTTAAACTTATGTAATATTAGAATTAGTAAATTTTTGAGATTTTACAATTTTTTAAAATTTTGATACGTTTTAGTATTGCTAATTATTTATTCTTTAACTTAAACTTAAGAAAAAAGAGAATAAAATAAGTATTGCAAAGTTATGCTGAACTAGACAACGAAGATGTTTGTAGCAGGCCCATTGCTATGTCGGAGATTGTATAGAATAAACATAGAACGTTTCTTCTTTTACGCGTTCAATTTGGCGTTACAAATGGTTTTGGAGACTGCTGCTCGAAATATTTTTGTGGATCTTCTCAGGTCTTTTACCAATGGATTTTGTCGTCTTCCTATAGATCTCTTCCCTTCTATAATGAGTCGCAGCAGCTCGTATTTTTCACCTTTCAGTATGTGACCGAGATATTGCGTTTTCCGTTCTTTGCTTATGTTTAATAGCTCTTTTGTTTTGTGCATGCGATTAAGGAATTCAACATTTGTAATTTTCTATACCCATGAGACACATAGCATCTGTCTGTAAACGTACATTTCGAATGCTTCTTGTTTTGGCCAAAGTGGTTAATGTATTAAAGTGGACTGTAACTTTTATTCTTTATATTTTTTACACTTTTTCTTTTGTTGTCTTGGTTACAAAATAGGTTTTTTTTAATACTAAGAAAATTTGATTAAATAATATTTTAAATATAACAATTTTAAAAATATTATTAACTGGCGTGAACATGCCCCCGGCTTTTGAAGTATAACTTCAATAATTGTATTTTTTATTAAAATATTTAAATTATGGTATCAATT
>JARJDX010073322.1:0-10287 GCA_030264735.1 Gymnusa sp. GC000175 | reverse complement strand
TCAATTGTTGAGTCCATGTATTTTTGACAAAATATGGTCAATATTCTACAAAGTAGTAATAACACATTTACAAAGGGTGTGCATAAGTTGAAAGTTTCGGAATCACTGCTCTTTTGAATCAAGGTGTAATGATGTTTCGTTAACCATGTCATAAATTAATACTTAATGACTGAACTGTTCATTTTTAATTATAATATTCACCATGTTTTGCCGAAACTACTCAACTCAACAATTGGTTTTAACAAAAAAAATAGTTATATTTTTAATTTTCGGTAAATAAAACTTTAAATAATATTTTTGGTTATGTTTAAATCCACATTAAATATGAAATATTTGTTGAACTTTTATTTAAAAAGAGGAATAACTGCGTGATAAATAAATATATAAAAAGTTGTTGTCCTTCGACAAATTTGTGCGTCGAATCACTTGCGCCAAACCGTCCTTGCGCCAAACCGCCCCTGCGCCAAAACGTCCTGCGCCAAAACTTTCTGCGCCAGAACGTCCTGCGCCAAAATGTCCCGTGCCAAAACGTCTCTGCGCCAAAACGGCCGCGCCAAACCGGCCGCGCCAAATGGTCCCATCCCCATAAACGTCACGTATAATATTTATGTTCTCCGGAAAATTTATTTTTAAATTCTTCTGCAGCTTCCAAAGAAAATGTTAACGCAGTGTATTTCTGTAAAACCCATCCCCCACACTCTAGTCCTCTCTTCATATTAATTGAACATTAGTTGATTCTTCTACTGATTTCCTTAGAACTGTCGTTGGTTATGGATCAATCAATTTTTGTTACGACTTTTATTTTAACATTATTAAATCACTTCATGTGTTATGTATACGATGACTTTGTTTCTTAAATTTGTTATATATCCTAGAATTTGATGATTTATGGACCTATAATAATATAGCCATTCCTGGAAACTTAAAGCACATTTAGTTCATAATTTAAGTTTTTTAAAGAGCAGGTATGCTTTGTCTTGTGATGCGGATATATGCACTGCATACAATAACCGCCGAACTGGATTGTATTACACTTTTCGCTATAAATTTACAGAAAATTCACTGCAATTGAATATATCACACCTTCGACATTATTTTATTAAAAATATGTTCACAATAAAACAAGGCACAACTTACTTTTTTGTATCCAGCATATCCTACCTGCTTTGGGGCGAAAAAAAAGTTATTGCTTAAGAGGTATTTTTCAAGGATTTAATTATGAGCGTTTACATTTAAAACATGTGCAATATTTTAAATTTTTCTTTATTTTTGAATAATAATTTTGTTCTATATGTTAAGCCCCTATTAATTTATTTGTTCTACAATTTAAATTGTTGCAAAACTCTTATCCACTCTTAGTTTTTCTATGAATTTAGGCCTGAAACCAAAGTATTATAAAACAGTTGGCTTTAAATTTATTTTTAAGTTAACTGCGAATGGCATTTCTATCAATTAGCACCAATATGAGTTTTTTAATAAAATATTTAGAATTATTTTTCAGCGCTATCTGGAGGCTGTTGCCTTCGTTCAGGGTGAACGACTCCTCCTCTACCTGACTAGGTAGGTGAGATGGCACACGTTACCTGATTAGATGAGATGGCACACGTCACTCTACATACATTTTTTCTATTAAAATTTTACTCCAATCCCGACATCCAACAGCTAATTTTCTCGATTACGCTTGCTTGTATGCCTCAACATTTTGGGGTTGAAAAAAAAACACATCCTTGCAATCTGAGCACTCAAGCGGAAGTGATTTTCTTTAAAGCTAGTAATATAATACAAATATTTTTAAACTATCAAAAGGAATGGAAACCATAAATATATTTTTTGTTGATAACTCGCATGGATGAAAATTGGTCGAAAATCAATAAGTCTTGAATTTAATACAATATTTTTTATCAGTTACTTGTTTTTCCGGTTTATGTTTTAGTTTTTCAAGAATACACCTTTAATTTTAATTTTCAATATCTTAATCAATTTTCATTTAATTTTTACAATAATTCTAGTCGAAACTAGTCGCCATATAATAAAATACTTTAATAAGGACGTACAAGTGTACCACTTTCATTTTCCCTTACAATCATAACTATATTTCATTAATTATTCGCCAATTAGATCTCTGCAACTTCATTTTGTTAAAATGTATGTTGGTAATACATCTGATAGTGACATCCGTCACTTTTAAATGATATATAACCTTATTTCATTAATTGTCAGCTGATTATAATAGGAGTATACCTCTGCTACTTGTTGGGAATAAATTCAATAAAATAAATTCTTAATATGATAAATTTTTCAAAATAAATAAATCAAAGTTTATTTCAAATTTAATTTTAAACACGTTTAAACTCCTGAATTATTGTCAAAAACTTACTAGTTTTTGAAATTTTTACAAAAAACCGAAGAACCGAATCAATATATTACCACACACATTTTTTTTGTTCGTTTCTTCGCAAATAAAACTAAAACTGATATATGATGCAACATTTAGTTCTATACCTCAATACAACTTAGCTTTAAACCTCAACTGTTGGGTTATCATTGAAATAAATACACATATACCAAAATCTGAAATGAATGAGAAATTTTAAGCAGGTTTGGCTTTTTAAAGATATGTATATTTACAATTTTGAAAATTTACCTAAAATTAAACATCTTTTGGTTAATCCTTCTTATTTTTTAAATAACTATGTATTCTTATCTGTCGCTATAATAGGATAATTTAAACTTTTATAATTAATTACAATATTTACCAAATATTGTTTTCGGTTAAGAATTTTATAGGAGCACTCACGTTTTCCGGCGCATGCACCATAAATTGCCCACAATTGTTGCTATGTTTATGTAAAATCTATCTTGGCGAACTTACTTTTTTATATCTTGATATAAGTACTTAAATTAGGAACATTATTTTTTTTTAACCCAAAAGAAAGACTTTTACCTTATCTAAGCTAAGCAGCAAAGGCTTTACTAATTTAACAGATATAAAATATTAAATAGATAAAAAAAATTTAAATAAGAGCATCTGGCCTAGCAGTTTATTAACAGAAAATATTTTGTTCTACTATAATTCTAAATTTTAAAACAATGGTCATACAACTTTTATTTACAAATTTAAAACATATTCGATACTTTTAATAGAAACATAACTACATTTCATTCATTAATTATTAGCCAATTAGGTGAGCAGTATGTTGAGAATACCTCCTTTAGTGACATTCGTCTCTTTAAAATGATACAATACCATATTTCATTAATTGTCAACTGATTATAATGACAGTATATCTCAGCCGCTTGATAGGCATAAATTCAATAAACCGTTCGTTAGCAACGAACTAGGATGAGTTCTTAAAATAATAACAACAAACTTTGTTGCAAATTTAATTTTAAACACTTTTGAACACTTTTCCATAAACATGATAGTTTTTAAAATATTTGCAAAAACTGGAAGGGAAAACTGTTTAAAATATTTCGTTTTTTTTGGGTGGATAGGTATAACTTTTTTTGGGGTTGTGAGGGCATTTTTCGATATAATTAACTCGAGTCCGTCGAATTACATACAAATTGTGACCCAAAAAAATATACCCCTAAAAATTAAAAGACATGAACGAAATTTTCGTTATTGGGGTTTTTCGTCGATCACGATCGAATGCCGTTTTCCGCTAGGTATCGCCGTTTTCAAAATATGGCGATCAGACAGGATCATCTACCCACCTAGTTCTAAAAACTTTTATAGGGCTATCGACCTATGGGATTAGAAAAACTCTAGCTGCGCCAGTTTCCAAAAGCTAAGAGAGAAAATTTTGTAATGTTAAATTTTAAAAAAGTGAGAAGCACATAATTTATTGGAAATTTAATTCTAACCACTTTTGTACTTTTATGTTTTTTCTATAAACTTGATAATTTATAAAATATATACAAAAGAAGAAAAAAAATAACCAAGAAACTACCACTTATGGTCGTTGGGTTTCAGTCAAAAGTCCAGGCCGATCTGTGTAGCCGCCTGGGCTGTAAAGGGGTCACAGACAGAGACCACTTCGAAAACAACTTTTTCTGGGGGGAGTCAAAAATGGATATTTTCTTAATTTCAAAAATTTTCGCGATTACTATACTGTTCTTTCTTTTACTTCGTAAATAAAAATAAAAAAAATAAAGATAATTTACCAGCCTTGAAGCAAGCAAAGCTGATGATTATAATTTCAAAATTTAACATTTTAAGAACGCACCCTTGTTCGTTAATTAGCAACATTTTTTTTGAAATTATTTTAATCAAGTTGCACAGTTATACTGTCATTATTATCTGCTGACAATTAATGAAATAAGGTTATATATCATTCAAAAGTGACGGATGGAATTATCGGAGTTATAACCAACATACATTTTAACAAAATGAAATTGTAGACACACTGCCAATCTAATTAGCTGATAATTAATTAAATATACTTATGTTTTCTTCAAAAGTAAAGAATATGTCTCAAATGAAAATCATGTTGCACCGCACCATAATTTTTTTGGTTTTGTTCTCCGGTTATGTTAGGGTCTACAGCTTTTTGAATAAATATAATTATCGACTTTTCTCTCTTTCTCTTAGGTTAAGTTAGGGAGCGAAGCCATCAGGTTTAATATAGCTTACAACATATTTTTTTCTCTTAGATAAGGTTAGACGGCAGGGTAGTTAAGTAGAACAATTTTTGTACTCTTGGATTAGGTTAGGGTGCGAAGCCGATAGAATAAATATAATTTACGATATTTTTTCTCGATTTGGTTTTTAAAGTCAATTATTATTAGGCAAAGTCGCGGGCAAGGCTTATACTCAAATAAAACCGCAAAATTTAGTAAAATATGGATTAAAATCTAAATAAATTATAGTACCACTTTTTATTTATTACATTAACTAAAAGTAGCTTACAGAATAGCATGCGATACGGATTTCTAGTTTACTAAAATTTTGATGTCCTCTGGTTAAAAATGTGCCGTCAAAATAAACGTTAAACAAATTGAACTTAATAATAAATATTTAAAGTGTTGGGTAAATGGCTAACATTGTTTATAATTTAAATAAATGTAGAAAATAATACTATGCGCCTATTCACACTATGTTTAAATGTAGCCACCGGCGGCCATATTAATAAGTTAGCAGCGATACCAATGAAACCTGTAAGTTCCAATACTAAATACAATATTTTAAAAATTCTATTTTCATAAAAATTTAAATGTGTAATACTTACATGGCATATTTTATAAAACTATTCTAATTTAATACAATTGTTAAATAAGTTTTAAAATGAATGTCATTTTACTTTATAGTATGGATTAGTAATGTAAACGTTTCAGCTATATTTTATGTTTTGTATTTGGAAACCTAAATAAAAATGAAAATTTTGCATTTAAAAAATTGGCACGTATTCAGCTCCATCAATTTGAAACGCTACAATTTACAGATCCGCTCATTCACCCAATCAAAAATGCAAAATTTAAACGAATAAAACTCACTGTATTTAACTCGCTCTCTTTTAAAAATATATTCTCCAAACATCTCATTATTCGATAGTTTAACGTTCGCAATCGTCAGATGTTATCGATATTTGCTAATGTGATCAATTCCATGATTTCGAATCCCCTGCACTCGTAAACTTTCCTTTATGTCGACGAAGTTTCACTGATAGAGGAATACCAAATGAAAGATGTATATAAGGATAAAACAGGATATAAAATGGGTATTTTTGCAGCTTAACTTATCACGTATCGTATTTTATCTGACTTAATTTTCCACTGAATATTTAAAGACAATTAAATTTGTTACGCTTTCAATTATATGTCGTCTGCAGTTCACTGCCGTGATTTAATTTTAAAATTGTAACTAATTTGGGCAAGCGTATACTTCTTCATTTAATAAGCTGCGTGTTTAAAGGATTCAACCCCAATTCTTCCATACAATTTACTTTCCATTAACGGAATACACACTTTAAAGGTATCTGCGTGAATGCCTGTCTGTGCCTTTCTAACCTCACCAAAACTTGCCCTCTTTTACCGCTATTTACAGTCAATTCACGCAGTTCTGCATTGAAACACTTTATATGTACATGTTCCAATTGAATAAAAGGCAATTTAAGAAAACTTATATTTACATGTGTAATTAAACTCAAAGCTGAAACTGACATTTTATTATGAACCAAAACTGAAATTTATAATGTTGCTTTGAAATTTATTATATAAAAGTGTGCCAGAAATACTTACATTTGATAAAATGCAGCACAACCGTTGAAATTGTTATTATCATCCTAAGTAACGATGTTAAATCTTTTATTTTCTGCATTAATGTTTATGTTTTGCTACAACTCAATCCATTTACTTTATTACATTTTTGTTGTTTTCACTTCTACAATTTGTATTTTTATAATTGTGTAATATACATGGAAAAAAGAAATGTGTGGATTCTAAAACGAAGCTCATTTACTGTCTATAATATTACAAATTTATAATTAAAATGGTTCGCATGTATGAGCTCAATTCGCTGTACACTTATTGTGAATATTCTGCACGAATAATATATTATAGTAGGTAGAGTGCAATATTGCTAAATTGAATATTTGTTTTTAAATGTTTATTGAACAAATCAAATTAATATTATTAAGCTACGTACACACGGGATAGAAAACTAGCGTATAGGTATAGTAAACTAGCATATATGTTCACATGGGCTCTAGTTATAGTCAGCTATACGCAAAATTTTACTACCCTATAGTCGAACTATACGCTGTACAGAAATATTACTATACAGTTGGGCCACACAATTAACGAGGCTCTGTCGACCGAGTAGCTGCCGGGATAAGCAGCTCCTCCTTACAAGCCAACAACCTTAGGTGGAAGAGCAAGTAAAAGTATGGCATTTCCTTACGGATGAGCTCAAATTGGTCCAATGGTACAGAGATGCAGAGAGCAACGGGAAACTACTGCATTAAAGATTTACATCCCTAGTAAAATCATCATGACAATATATATATATAAAAAAACGAAACACTGATTACTGATGGAACTCGGATACCATGATTCAGCAGGGGGTGGGGGGTAGGGTGAAACCGAAAGGCTACTTTGGCCGATAGCCTGCGAAACCCTTGGGTTTAAAACGGAGAACAACCAAACACACCAACAAAAACAACAAAAAAGAATTGCAACCCGAAATGCCAGAAGTCTATAGCAACCAGGAAAAACTCATAACATAATAAAAGAAATAGAGAAATTTAACAAAGATATCATAGGCATAAGCGACGTACAGTGGCCTGGGACAGGAGGAAGGTCAGTACACAACAGATATATGTATTATTCAGGAAGTATCGGCACACGGATATGGTGTAGTGTTTAATTTAAGAAAGTAAAGAATAATCTTATTGAAACTTAAATCACACACGCGCATAATAAACCTAATACAGATATATGCGCCAACAGCAGAAAAACGAGATGTCATAATCACATTAGGAGATTTTAATGCAAAAATCGGAGAAGGGGCAGTGACATAATAGGGAAGTTTGGACTGGGACAGAAAAACTCAAGAGGAGTGAGACTAATAAAATCCTGTCAGGAACATAACATTATAGTAACTAACACACCATTCGGAACTCCCTAAAAGAAGGCCATATACATGGACAGCACCTGGACAACAGCAGAACACACAATCAGAAACAAAATTGATTTTATGTTAATAAACAAGAGCTATAGAAACTTCTTAATATCTATAAAAACGTACCCTGGAGGGGATATAAACTCAGATCATTATCCCGTTAGTAGCAAACTTTATACTAAGGATGAAAAATATTAAGCATATAACTTCAATAGCAGCAGGAATGGACACGAAAATACTGAAGGATGAAAACTTTAGAAACAAAATTATAATTGAAATACAGAAAAATATAGAAGCAATAGCCATAAAAAAAGAAAGTTAAGAGTGCAATGCAGACATAAATGGATAATGGAAAAAGATAAAGCAGGCATTACTGATACCTGAAGAAGAAAAGTTAAAACGCAAAGGACAAAAAGAAAAAAACGAGTGGATGATGACGGAAATCCTTGATCTCGTGGAGGAAAAAAAACAAAAAGAGAAAAGTGCAGTAAAGTATAAAAACTTAAAAAAGGTTATCAGAAATAAAATAAAGGAAGTCAAGGAAAAACGCATGAAAGAACAATGTCAAGAAATAGAAGAACATGAAAAGAAATACGATATGTTAAGTATGCACAAGAAAATAAATAAAGCCACAGGAACTGGAAAAAAAACAGGGCTTAATAAAAGATATAAAGGGAAACATAATACTGGATACATCAACAAAGCTAAAGCGATGAAAATAGTACATCAAAGAACTGTTTCACGACGGAAGAGAAGAAACATGCAACTTATAACCAACATCACTAGGACTTAAAATTACTACGGAGGAGATCGAATACGCGATAAAAAACTCCAAAGATAACAAAGCAGTAGGACTAGACTAAATACCAGTGGAACTGCTGAAGCTAATCAAGAAAAAAGACCTAAAAACGCTGACTAATTTATATAATACGGCACAGCACAGCATGCAAAATAAGATGTGAAAAGGCGTTTGATAGAGTAAGACACCAAAAACTCATTTCCATACTGAAAGATAAAGGAATTGACGATATAACTATAAATATAATACAAACACTATACTTGAACCAAAAAGCCACAATCAGAATAGAAGAAGAAACTACAGAAGAAATAAATATCTGCAAAGGAGGTAAACAAGGGTGCATTTTGTCACCAATACTGTTTAATCTATACTCAGAAAAAATATTTGCCCATGCCCTAGCTAATACATCAGCCGGAGTGGTAATTAATGGGAAATCCATAAGCAATATTAGGTATGCAGATGAAACAGCACACAACGAAGCAGGAGGATCTACAAACAATTATGGAACACATAAAGAGATATAGTAACGAATATGGAAGCACAATAAATCACAAGAAAACTAAATATATGGTGATCAACAAGCAGAACAACAAAACCATTGAAAGAGTGGCAACGTACCATTAGGGACAGTAATAATTGAGGAAAATGATAACAGCGCGAAAATAAATTGCCGAATATAGATTGCAAGAACAGCGTTTATAAAAATGAGACCACTTCCTTCAAACATGAACAAAGATCTAAAAACAAGAATACGCACAGTGCGCTACTATATATTCCCAAAACTGATGTGCGGTGCAGAAGCGTGGAAGTTAAAAAAACAAAATATAAAGAAAATCGAAGCATTTGAGCTCTGGGTATACCGACGAAAGTTGAAATTCCCGTGAACAAATAATATAACGAATATAGAAGTAGTAAACCAAATAGAAAAAGAAACAGAACTAATGTTCAGAATTCAGAAAAGGAAATTAGCAATTATGCGAGGTCGAAAATATGAAATTTAGAGGCTAATGATACAGGGGAAAATAAGCGGTACAAGATCACTAGGAAGAAGACGAATACCCTGGGTAAAAAATCTACAGGACTGGTTTAAATGTAGATCAATCAACCTATTTAGAGCCACAACATCTCTTAGAAGAAGAATCCCATAAGCTCTAACACTGAAATTTATTAAACCAAACCCAAATGTATTTTGCATCACTTAATCACTTGCACTTTTCCATGTGATATCTATAACTAGCACCATGAGACAAAGAAATGCAAGCTTATTTTATTTTTGATCAAACTACACTTAATTAATTGACATGGGACAAGTGGGATTTTAAAAAATATGGGATTTTGTATTTTATTGGCGCCTTTCATTTCCCTTCGCTTATTAACATTATTTGATCACTCCTTCTAAATATGAATTGCCCTTTGCACTGCACTATTATCTTTGATTATCATTAAAATATTAATGTTTGATTTAATTAAAAAAATGTATTTTGAACTAATACTTTTTTCTTAAATAAGGTGTTAAATTTTTATTTTGCTAAATGGTAATTTATTAGTTTATTAGTATTCTATGCAATAACTATAACTAGCACTGTGACCCAATTACAATTAATTTATTTTCACATCAGCTAAATATGGGATTTTGTATCGCATTTCATTTACCTTAGCTTTACACTATTTGATCACTTCTCCTAAATGAATTGACCTTTGAACTGCGCTATTACCTGTTACCTGTGTAAAATATAGTAATCGCGACAATTTTCAAAATCGAGATTTTTGCGGAAATATCCGTTTTCGACCTTTCTCATTCAAAAAAAAGTTGATTTCGAAGTGGTGTCTGTCTGTGTGTGTGTGTGTCTGTCTGTCTGTCTGTCTG